>BMAW01086078.1:123764-147024 GCA_019974015.1 Nephila pilipes
GCTAAATGTACTTGATCAATATTCAAAACCAAAATATACTTGATCAGATCAGTAATTAAGAGCTAATAGTGCATGATCAATAATCAAGAGCTAAATATACTTGCCCTAATCAAGAACTAAATGTACGTGATCAAAAATCATGAGTTAAATATGCTCGATCACTAATCAAGAGCTAAAAGTACATGATCACTAATCCATATGTATTTGTATTTGATCTTTTCATAATACGTTTTAATTTTTGTTTCATTCCATCAATTCATGTTAATTACATTATTCATTTACTTAAATTTTACCAAAATTAATTGATAGCATACCTGAATTAATTAAGCATTATTTCAGCACACTATTCTGTATAAATTCTTACTTTTTGTCAAAATTCAATTCTAGCATGATCCCTTCACATTGTTTATTTATAAAATGTAATAATCTTTTATACAAAAAAGGAGCTTAGAACCACTCAGAACCGTGAAAAAATATGGCAGTTTTGATCGGAATTGAAAACTGAGAATGAATTATTGAGTTTCCTATTTATGGCACGTACCCGTTCCATTTTAAAATTCCCTCAAGCTCTAGTTTTTTTTCCACAAATAAAAATGGAATTTAAATATACAAGTCTTAAGGTGCTGATTTATGGGCTGGGGTCTATTTATGTCATTTTTATCGATTTTTCAAAAGCTTTAACAGTTTTGCCACGTGGAGGTATTGAATATTCTCGGACAAAACAGTCTTTGTTAAAAGTGGCGTTTTCTTTGAGGGAAGGTATGAATACATAACCTTAATATATATATATATCTCCGCAGCACAGCTTTTCGATGATATGGGATGCTGAATGTGGCTGTATCAAAACATGCTAAAAGAACATGTTAATAAAAAAATATTGAAAATTTGGAGTGAAATCTATTTCTTTTTATCACCTGATATATATATATATATATATATATATATATAGAATGGATTTACCTCATTGAGGGTTATAACTAAAATTAAGATTAACCCTTTCGCTACCGGAGGGAGAAAAAAGAAGTGTTTCTCTGGACCCGCAGCTTATAACCGCGGAGTGACACGCTGTGCCCAAACGATTTTAGATATTAAGCCTAATTCGTAAAAAAAATTCCACTAAAATCGGCTATTTATTAAAATATTTTGGTACTTACATATAATATTTAAAATGCATTAAACTTAGTGCATACAAAAGAAAAAAAGATTTAATCGAAAATTGAATGTTTTATACATAAAACTACATAAAAAATCATACTTTTAAGAAAATACAAAATATATTTACATATGTTACATGAATTTCATGGTGTAATGATGTGCCAATATATGGAATATACAGATATAAAAGATAAGTCTTATTTTGCTGTATGGTATAACTTATAAAAAAAATCAATTCACAGTTCAACGTAACATGTCTTACACACATATTTTGACGCTTCGCGCAAGATTTTGAGCAAAGGGCACATCTTAGTCCCCCCCCTCTCATTTTATTTTTCTACTTTAATGTCAATGATCAGATTTGGATTATTTCCGCTAACATTACTGTCATATTCATTTATTAATTCGCAAATCTCAATATCAGATAAATACTTTCTTTTCGTCATGACTGTCGCTACAAATAAAAACCGACCCAATGAAACGAACAGCTGAGAACATCTGCTACCAAAAGCCCTAGCCCCTATAAAGGGCCATAATTTCTTCTTCGAACTCCTAAGAAGCAAGCAAGAAAGAAAAAAAAAAGCAAACAGAAATCAAGTGCACTCTTTAAATCATGTCATTACATTTAAATGCCGCGGCGCAACATGAGCTTTCTACAAATAGTCCCCCTTCCTGGTAGCCAGAAGTGAAATCTAATTCCATATCACTAAGGTCAACACTCCAAATAACCTATCTATATAAATTTCACGGTATTGTAACGCCATATAGTAACATTAAAAAAATCAAATAAAACGTTCTTATTCTTCTATCGATACATTGGACCGTAGAAGACACTCACGCAGCGTATCGCCTGTGTTACGCTGGGAGCGAGCTGGTTAAAGAGAAATTAAATATCACGAATGAAATGGTCTACATATAATTAACAGTGGTGGTTAACGTAACCGATGGAATTTTATTGAAAGTCATCAAAAAAGTTAACACCCTTAATAATTTTAATATTTGTCAGAGCAAATAGACAAATTAAAGTTAAGAACCCAAATTGAAACAAATTATAATGTTGAATGACGAATTAATTAATTTGCAAAATGTATCCGACTTCCTTGCAGAGCTACTAAAAAGAGAGTTCAAAAGAGGCCGTGTTTCAATCTAATTTCAATCCTGTCATTATCTCCAGATGTATTCTGAAAAGAAGAAAAAAAAAAAACTGTTAAAGGGTCTGTGTGAATGATGGCGGAGTTTAATGGCGCAAGAGCCAGATGTGGCCATGCTGGACCAAATAATGCGTCATAGTATTGTTCCGATGAAAAAGTTAGATTTGGCCATGTTGTGCCGAACAAAACAAGTGAGTGAGTGTCAGGCTAATAAAACGTAAAGCTGTGATCTAGACGTGCGAAAAAAAAAAGATAAAAGTGGTTGACAAGACATCGGGTTGAAAATAGAGTAGGATCACTAGAGTATCAATGGGGATGCGTCATTCGTGTTTGCTAAAGACAGTAAACCCAATAGAAAAGAAAAATATCCCTAGGTTGTGTCGGGTTCATGATGTACATACCTACTAAAAATGTAAGCCCCTGAGGTCTCCAAACCTGGAGAACTAGTACCCTGATGTTTTCCCTTGGGGATTGGGTGCCCAGCTATACCTCCAGACAATGGGTACCCATTTCAGTCAACTCTTATGACATGCATGAGCTGCAGTGGGACTATTCTTTCACACACGGTCACCCTACGAGTTGTTAAAGAGTCGGGCACTAAATTAATATGATCAAATAATTTATTTGCAATTTTTATTCATTTAGATTTCCCTATAATAATTTAATTAATTTGTTTAATTCAGAACAAATTTGAGCCTGTATTAAAATTTGAATTTTGTCTTCAAGCTTCTATCCAAAAATGTAATATATTCGATAAAGTTAAGTTACTCGAAGTTTAAAAGTGTTTTTCATCGTATTTCCCTTCAACGATTTCTTGGAGGTATTTCATGAGATATTATTTGAATCCAAAATCTCTCCCAATAAATGAACTGTGACTTTTGTAAATTAAAAGAGAAACATTGAAATATAGTAAATTAATATTTATCCGCTTCTCATTAACGACACTTAATGATATCAATAACGATACTTATTGATATTAATAAGTATCGTTAAGCATAAACTTTATCATATAGTTCAGGAATGGTCGAACCAGTGCGCATGCGCACAAAGTAACACATTGCATGTTTGCAAGTGGTACTTTAGTCAACTTCTCAGTCAAACAGAAGAAATGTTAGATAAATCTTAAAACAATTCTGAAAAGGGAATATGGTTCAACTTTTATGAGGTAAATATCGCGTGATAATTTATGGACCAATTATATCAGTGTGATTGATTGATTGTTTATTTACGTCGCTTTAAGAAGCAACGCGAAGGCAATTGGCGATAAACTTCGTAAATTTGAGATTTGGTTAAGTGACGAAAATGATAATTGAGCTGGCGCTTCCCTCTCCAAACGTCCACACCATGTGAAGGGAAGTAATTCAACCCTCTACCCGATTTAACGTGCATTAGCCCCGTTACTCGAGGGACTTAAGCAGCATCAGGACTCGAATCCCAGAAAACAACACCGACACCAAATCTAGAACCCTGACCACTAAGCTACCACTGTCCCTTTATTATAATGGCGTAAAGTAATTAATTTAACAGCTGGGTTAAGTTATTTCTTTCCTCCCCTAAGCGAATCAGATTCTTTCCTTGTCTTTATTTACCCACCCGTAACAATGGACATAAGATGGTGGTAAAAGTGCTGAAGTTATATGACGCCTATGAACACATTTGTCAAAAAATTTGCGCATAGTATGGAAAAGTTTAGGCACCCTTGGTATAGTGGACTTGTTGAAGAGGGGTAATGTAAATAAACATACTATAATAAGATTGACCATTTATTGAATCTAGTAGTTACATGGAATTTAATTTCGACGATAAACATTTCTTGTCTTTATCCATTTAAGAATAATTAGCCAATTAGCAGGTGGCACGTACCTGTGGGAGTGTAGATGAAGTGATCTGCGATGTCAGTTACCTTTCGCATGTCCATAAAGCCTGTGCATAACAAACTCGTTAATAGAAATAGTATTTCGTACTATGGAAGGATAGAAGAACAAAACAGAGAGGAAATTAGTAGTTTGGTGAAAAGTACTGAGAAAAGTAATAGATTTGTGTAAATGTGTTGGCATTTATCTCGTTTAAGATACAAACGAAAAACCGCCAAATTTCTTGAAAGTTTCTGGAAAGTGGCAATATTAGCTCTTTCTTGGCATGAATATCCGAGAATGAAATGGGAATTAATCCTGACTCGAAGGCGTGTAAAAACAAAATTAAGTGCAGGGTAGAATTTACCGAAAGAAGTAAAAAAAACTAGGCTTCGCGCTAAACAGCTGTCTGTCGCCGGCGTCTAGTGCGTGTGTACTTTTGTAGCATCGTCGTCTCATTATTTAAAAGCCACACTTTATATATTATTTCTATTTAATGTGTTTGTTTCCATATGAATGAATAAATTGACATCTCGCGGTGCCAGTTGGTTTATGAACAAACTCTAATCTTATTGAAAATAAAGATGTTTGTCCAATAACACCATTGTTCAATTCTCAAATCTATTAAAATCTCTAAATATTTAATTCTGATTATGACTAAAATTTCTTTTATACTCCAGAAAAAAAATAATAAGTATAAATTATTAGCGCTTTTATTATTTTATTAAATTTAGTTTGATACCTACTATTTTAATTTAAAACACAATTCTACGTAAGATACTAAATTACTTTAGGGTTAATAATCTCAAAAATGTTATTATTAAAATTTAAACGTAAATAAAATCTTAGCATGAAGGTATATCCACAATAATCAATGTATTATACGAAACACTTTAGAATTTTCAGTTTTGTTATAAAATAACATTCTAGTAGAATTTAAAATTGTTTACGTCGGGGAACAGTTACCTTAATTCACTATACAATTTAATTTAAATGACAATACTATTTATTTGCCTTCTTTGTAAATGAATATAAATTCTGAAAGTTATTGGCTCCTGGAAGCGTCATAAATATACAGTTTTATTATGAGTCTTGTTCGCATAAAGAAAATGTTATGAAATAAAATCAACACTGGATTTCTTCTTATTTTTTATTTCTTCTTATTCTTATTTTTGCATTTTATTGCTTTCTTTGTAGAGATATAATTTCCCCGTTATGATACCAAAGGTCATTAAATAGTTTCATTTAGTTCGGGAGTATTTTAAAGAAACATAAAAGTATTCTCTAGGTTGCACTTAAACATTTGTGATATTAACTGAGAAATTAAGAAGTGTTTGGAATAACTTATACACGTCTGGAAATAAAATTTCCCAAGAGTTATAAAGTTGTGAGTTTTGAAATATTTTCATGAGTATTGTTATTTTATTTTTATAATATAATTTTTTTTCTTTCGGAGATATATACAACATCTAGGCGGTGCTCTCAAACACATTTTACATGTAGCCAGGTAATAAGAACAAAAATGTTGTCTTATTTTTGTAACATATTTTACTGCTGATAATTTTTAAATTTAAAACTTAATAATCATAATGTTAACATTTATTATTTTATGTAGCGTGTGATTTTTTTTTTAAAATTCAAAATCATCTTTGAATAAAAATTATATAACTCAGAAATTAAGAAGTAAAATATAAACACTAGTTGTACAAATTACAAAAAGTCCTGATGCATATGCAAAAGTCAACCTAAAATAAGATATTAAACTCAAAATATATATCTAACAATTTTAAATTTTAATTAATTTTTTATTATAATAAGTAAATTAAAACATTTCTTTTAAATTAAGTTTTTATAAATAATAAAACTTTTAGACTGAAATGTTCTAAAGGTTGTTCAAGTGGAATCGAAACCCCTATACCAACGATGTTATATTGATAATTCCCGATGTGCCTTTCTTTCCTCAAAATCTATTTTCGATGCTAATTTGAAAATTTTTGACAGGTAATGAAATGAGCTTTAATCTAATTTGAATTTTTTTTACTAATTTACAAAATATTGTACGAGACATAGTGAAATTTGACTTTTTTTTCCTACAAATAAATCTGTAAATTATTATAAAAGGCATATGTGATAATACTATAAAAAGCTATTCCACCATTTTTAATTCACAACATGCAAATTCATCTGATGGGCAAATTCCGCACTGAGATCTTTCATCAGTTGACAATTTGTGTAAAAGTATTACTCATACGGGTTTTTACATATCCTCTACACTCAAAAAACTTTTCTGTATGGCTAAACTGCTATATGTTTGCAGACAGTGAATTACTGCCTCTGTACACCTGTTTTTTTCCAGATAAATGGCTTTCATTCATAAAACTTTTGGCCTCTCATCTTTGTTTTCAAGCGTCTAAGAAGCGTTCCCATTCTCTTCATTATTTGCGAGGAATGCATTCTACTTTATAGTGAAATTTAAATATTTTAGTTAGCATCGCACTTTAAGCTGTCAACCAAATATGAAGTCGTTGTTTACATTTGCAGCGACTCTCTTCTACAACAACGCTAGAAGTTAAAACGTCTTACTAACTAGCCAGAACGAGACGTCTTTCTCAGCTTGGTTGGTAAAGGCTCAGCAAAAAGCAACAGGTCAAATTTCTTCGGACCCACTGCTCTCCAGTTCGAAACAGCCGCCGGTATTCAAGTTCAGAAATCTCTCTCTCTCTCTCTCCCTCCACGGGTTCGGATAATTATTTTTCGCCGAAGGGGTGACTCAGAACTAGAACACTAGATGGCAGCACAGCCTATTGCTACTCATTGCATATATCCCCGACGCAAAACACTTGTCTCGGAATGCCTGAGACAATCGTGCATAAATCAACATTAGGGATATTCCGACTCTAGCGCACGTGCCGACGAGACCCGCTACTAAGCTCAAGACAGACGATCATTGAAATGGAAAACTGATCCACGCGGTAACGGTAACGGTAACGGAAACGGCTAAAATTACGAGGTACCTATTTTAAAAATTAAAAACTTACCCTCTCATCATAATTTATAATTAAAGAGCATAATTAGTTAAAGTTTATCAGAATTGTAAAAAGCTATCATAATTAGGATCAAGGCAACAAACGCCTGGGTGTTCGGCAGAGTGAGGAGCTGCCGAAATAGAGTTGGAAATTAAAGTTACGAAAGCGCGCACTGCCATTGGATGCTGTAGCCGTAAGCTAAGAAGCATATATAGCGGTGGGCAGGGAGTAGATTAGGGGTGGGACTTCAGTTCGAAGACGAAAGCGACTTCGAGAAAGCTGTTGTCCGCGGGATTTTGAGAGGTTATAAAAGAAAAATTAAACTATTGAATTAAAATGAATTAAACAGAAATGCCGTTCCGAAACCAATTTAAAGGAAAATTTAGCTATTTAAAATTAAGGGAGATTTTAAACGCGAGGAGAATGAGTCGAAAAGTAAGAATTGAGCAATTTGGAACTATGCTCCAATAGCGACGCCTGGTGGAGAAAACTGTTATAACCTTAGAAAGATGATGATTTTAGTTGTTTACAATTGGAAAAGTGTTTAAATTTTCAAGTTTTCGAAAAATTAAAAATTTTGAAAGTGATCAACAGTATTACACGAGGTCCATTTTGACCGTGGGACATTGCCACTTATCGATGTGAAGTCCTGAATTTTGAAAATTAAGCAGGATTTCACTAATGAATTGCTTCAATTCGCTCGCAGTCTTTTTAGGACTGGGAAGTGAACATAGGAGTGTCCGAGCGCCGCTCTGGGTCTTTTCTGCGAAGATGCAATGCTTGCATCATACGCAGGGAGCTGTTGAAGTGATTCATTAGGTATTTGAGGGATCCTATTAAAGAAATTAAAAGATTGTTTTTTGATGAACTCTAGAATTGGTTCAATTTTAAGGTCGTTATGCAGGACTTCGTTCCGAACAAACCAGGGAGCATTTAACATTTTCCTAAGGTGGGTGTTTTGAAAGACGTGCAGTCGTTTCAGATGGGTGGTAGCCGCAGACGCCCAAATAGGCGACGCGTACAACATGATCGGTCTTAAGATCGACTTGTAGAGCAAAATTTTGTGCCTGATCGCCAGCTTGCTCTTACGAGAAATCAAGCGTGTGAGCAATCTGCTCATTCCAATAGCCTTTTGATAGGTTTTTCGGATATGGTGGGCAAATGTTAATTTTGCATCTAGAACCAACCCTAGGTACTTGTATTCAGTAACCCAGGGGACGGGTTGATCGAAAATGGTGACTGCTGGCAAATTGCCAATGCACCGTTGTTTCGTAAAGAGGAGGCAAGCGCTTTTGGATGCATTAACTTTAATTTTCCAGTTAATGAGCCAGAGCTGTAAACGAGATATGTACCTCTGCAATCTTTCAATAATTTTCCGATTGCAGATGTCTTGGGACATAATGTCTGATCCACGCAAAAATAATTTAAACAGGAAGGGGAAGATCATCAATAGTAGTAATGGCTGAAAAAGTAACCTTCTCTACAAATATCAATGTTTTTCTTCTTATCGTCACGATGACACTAGAGAGAGAATATGCAGCAAATCTCTTCAACAAGAACGCCAGAAGTTAAGACGCCTTACTGATTAGCCAGAATGAAACATCTTTCTCAGACTGGTTAATATGAGCAAAGGAAAAAGCGACTGGTCAACTTTCTTCGGTAACACTGGTCCTGGGTTTGAAACAGCCACCGACATCTAAGATCAGAAAGCTCTCTCTCTCCCTCCTCGATTTCGGAAAATCACTTCACGCTGAACATTTATTACCTTTTAAGAGCGTAGCTCCATTTCAATAATGATTTAAAAATGGCTTTTTTGAAGCTTCTAATCATCTGAGGAATTAAAATAAGGTATTTATTGAAATGTTACCTTTATGAAATTTGAAAATATAAAAATCTCAGTTCATCATGTTTTGAAGAATTTGAAGTTCCTACACTCATTGAGATGAACACGTCTGAGTTAAAATCTGAGAGTTTTATTTTTTTTTTTTTTTTGTAAAATTTCACTAAATAGATATAGTTGTTTGTGATAAAATTTTCAGTTATGTAGTCTTCAAACTTTTATTCATGGAGCATCATTCATTCTTCAATTAGTCACTATTATATTGGAATTATTCATTTCAAGCAATTTGATATTTTGTTCCAACTGTATTCTTTCAATTCAATTATTTTCCTTTAACTATTATGTAATATATATTTTACTGATTAGTTTTTATTTTTAAATACAATAGAATCAAATTACATTTGACTCGTAATAAAGACTATTCATATAACTTTATCTCATTTTGGTTATATAAGAAAACTCTATTTTGCGATTTTGACCTAAATTCTTGTTGACAACAGTCAATAACTTAGAAATTCAAATCGGAAGTTGGATTCTCAACATGGAAATCTGGAATGTACACAGGATGTATAAATTTGTTAGAATAAAAAGAAAAATAGTGATGAGTAGTAGAAAATCTGATACAGTATTTATTTCTTTAAATTTAGTTAGTTCCACACAAGAACTTTAAAAAGATTAATTTACTAACATCAAATTTGACTTCACATAATTCGCTTTTAGCTATTGGCGTAAAATAATTATGGTATTCGTTTACCTTCGGAGAAAATTTTTTGAAATACATTGATATTTATAAACAAAATATTTTTAGTGCTAAAATATAACCTAAAACTATGAAAAACACATTTAATAATCTGCTTTTAATTCAAAAAAATATTTGTAGTGAAAAACATAGTAAAAATTGTACATACATTGATTATCAGAATAACGCTCATAACTCGAAAGTAAACAAAAATATCATTATTCTATAAATTTTATCTTATTCATCATAACATGTTTTGGGGCTGGTACTACTTTCATGATGAAAATCATATTACCACAATTTTTATTGTGTTTCGAGTCAAATAACAATAAAAAATATAAAAAAAGTGATAACAATACATTATTTACAACTTTGTCATTAAAAACATATCGATTTTGCAAGCATGAAAATAGTAGAGATATTTAAAAACTATATAAGGAAAATACTTGTAAAATTTTAATTAATTTAGTTCATAACTTTTTTTGATATTTACACTGCCATATGTAAATATGTCTCGAAAACTCGTTTTGAGAAAAATCTAAGACAAACTTTCAAATGCAGTAAAAAATTAGCTACCGAGTAAAATTCAAATCCCTGTAATTTAAGTTCTAAATATGGTATAAGCAAAATTCAAACACTATTAGGAAGAAAAAAGCTTAAATTTTAAATTTTTTTGTAATGTTTAAATTTAAAATATTAAAATTAGAAAATCGAAACTTTTGACAAAAATGACGTTTTAAAGGTGTACAGATACTTTAAGTGAACTAAATACCGTTGTTTTGGCAATGTTTGCATAAATAACGACCAAATAGATTAAATTTCATTTCGTTATCGCCAAAAGAATACGGTGTTTGCTTTTGACGTAATTTTATTCACAATTACAAGGATTTAAAAAGACCAAAATAGACACTAAAAATTTACCTTCACAAAATTCATTTTTAACTACTAGCATTTAATCTATAAAAATTAACTGAATTAAATATCTTTGTTTAGGCGATATTTATATAAATAACGACAAAATATTTTAAATTTCATTTAATTATCGTTTCGTAGAATAAAGAGTTTGTTTGTTTCTGATGCAATTTTATAGGAAAGCATTAAATAATATAATTTCAAAACGATTTTTAATTTTAACTGATTAATATTTGTTAGAGAAATATCACTTTCACATTCATATTCATATGTTTTTAGTAAAGATAGCGTCTGTTTTTCTATGGTATAATACTCTGCTCTATCAAACTGATACGTGAGCTCAATTTCGTACTCGCTATATCCAAGAATGATGTAAACAGGTATGATCAAATATAGTTAGAACAAGTATTAAATACACAAATTACTGTTTTCGTATACCCATCAGACTCTCATTTTGCCATCGTATTAAGTTTTGAATACATGATGTTGTGTCTTAATTGCTTCGCCCTGTGATATTCGTAAACATGACTTTTGGGAATGTTTTATGATTCCACGTGTCAAGAGAATTCGAACATTATAATATGGTAGAACACTATTAAACTACGTACTGTTGTTGAAGATGATTATTCATAAAATCCTCAGAAGAGAATTTGTATTCTTTATTGCTATAAATCACTTTAATCCAGTACATTAAAGTTTAGATTCCTTTTTGGTAGCTCTAGTTACTTAGAAGAAAGTAATGACTGTGAACTTAAACATGTATTTGACTTATTTATAGCTTTAGGTATAATTTGAAATGAAAAAAATGCTAATAGAGAATGATAAAAAAAATATAGAAATATTTAAGATGATAGTCTCATTTTAAAAATTGATTAGTTGTACTTTTATAGTTCTGTTTTAATACAATAATTTCTTATTATAAATTAAAATATTTCAAAACTTTATGAGTTTATCAATACAATACGAGCGATAAGCAATTACATCGTGATAGCGGTAGACGCAAAGTAATTTACGTCATTTGTTCCCGTAAATAAATAACAAGAGTGAGAACAGATAACAGGTCAGTTGAAAAGTCCCCGGCCTACCATAGTAAAACACATTTTTTTGGCAAAATTAGTTTTTTTTATTCAACATAATTTCCTTCAAGGGTGATACACTGATTATAGCGACCCTCCAACTTTTCCATAACATTTTTGTAGTACGATTTGTCGTTTGCTTTAAAATAGGCCTCTGTTTTGGTGATCACCTCTTCATTCGACGAAAATTTCTTCCCAGCGAGCATTCTTTTGAGATCTGAGAACAGGAAAGAGTCGCCGGGTGCCAGATCTGAAGAATACGGTGGATGAGAATGCAATTCGAAGCCCAATTCATGGATTTTTGCCATCGTTTTCACTGACTTGTGACACGGTGCATTGTCTTGGTAAAGAAGCTTTTTCTTTTTTTTCAAATCCGGCCGTTTTTCGGCGATTTCGTCCTTCAAACGGTCCAATAACGCTATGTAATAGTCGCTAATGATGGTCCTTCCTTTTTCAAGGTAGTCAATGAAAATTATTCCCTGCTCATCCCAAAATACAGACGCCATAACCTTGCCAGCCGACTGTTGCGTTTTCCCACGCTTTGGAACGTGAGATCTGAGAACAGGAAATAGTCGTTCAAATAGGTTCATCGTGTGCAATCCACTCGGATGACTGTGGATTGAACTTCGGAGTGAGATGATGGAGCCATGTTTCATCCATTGTCACATATCGACGCAAAAACTCGGGTTTATTACGCTGGATCATCTTCAAACACTGCTCCGAATCATCAACTCGTCGTTGTGTTTGGTCAAAAGTGAGCTCGCGCGGCACCCACTTTGCACAGAGCTTTCTCATACCCAAATGTTCGTGAATGATACGATGTACACGTTCAGTTGATATCTTTAGAGTGTCTGCTATTTCATTCAATTTCAACTTACGGTCATTCAAAATCCTTTTGTGGATTTTTTTAATGTTTTCGTCGGTAACAACCTCTTTTGGGCGTTCACCGTCTTCGGTGCTCATTTCACCACGTTTAAACTTAGCATACCAATCCTTGATGGTTGATTTTCCTGGGCAAGTGTCCGGAAACTCGGCATCAAGCCAAGTTTTTGCTTCAACTGTATTTGTTCCCTTCAAAAAGCAATATTTATCAACACGCGAAATTCCTTTTTATCCATTTTTTTCACAATAACAAAAGTTGCTTCACCTAAAATGCTATAATTCGCAAACTAATGATCCGACAGCTGTCAAATTTATACACACATCTTTTGAGGGTTAGGGCTAACTAAAAAACATATGGATTTAATTCTAGTAACGCCATCTATGTGTCAGGCCGGGGACCTTTCAATTGACCTGTTAGGTACTTTATCTGCAGACAATTTATCTTAGGAAATATAATCTAGAAACCATGGGATAATGCTGATTCGTCCAAGTTCATAACACGTGATCACATAAATTAGAAACTCTAATATTTTTGTATTAGAATATTAAATTAACTTCCAACTAGAAGTGTTACTGTAAAGGAAAATTGGATTCTTAAAATGAATTTAGGAAAATTATTATTAATTATATGTATGTAAGACTTCTTGTTTTGGGGGATAATTATTGATCCTATAAATAAGTTTCCGCTCGTTATACACAATAAAGATATTTTTAATACGTGGAAATTATACCTTTATTAATTTAACACGAGAGAGAGAGAGAGTAAAAACAGAGATAATATTGGATGGTGAAAAGGGAGAATTACTGCGACGTGACTTCGCCGTCTTGGTTACAGCGGAAGCTCGGAACAAGGATTTTACCTTACTTCAAAATTATATAGAAGAAATTTATTTAGCTCATAGAGTAATCATGTTGTACTGGATGAAGGGATTTTTTGCAGACTAGTAGGTATTATTCCTACAGGTCTGGGACCATGGAAAATCGATTTTTGCTGATTTTTTCGTACGTGTGATTGCATAAATCAAAAGATAAATTGGAATGGCTCAGATACTGAAAATACACTCTTCACTGTGAGTTAAAGATTGAGAAAAATTACGATATAAACTTCTTTTTAATTGAAATCATTACACGCACATATATATTATTATTAATTTCAAGAACTGAACAATTATATACAGTCTTACAAATTATAATACATTTTATATCGTTTTCTAGGATCTCAAAATTTCTGTTATATAAGGGAACAAAAACTATTTTTAAAACTTTAATTGAATAATTTTAGAAGAAACTCTATTATATGATTGAACCACTGTATTTGCACAAGTAAGCATTTGAAGAGAAATTAGCAATGGCCTTTCATAACTTTTCATAATGTATTAGGGGACTTAGTACCTTTCGAAATCAAAAGTAGAACATTTTGACAAACTCTCTCTCTCTCTCTCTTCGATTCTTCATAAATCAACAATTTCTGCTCATCTCAATATGAAACTTTGCCAGTTTGTGTAATAAAATGTATAGTTTAAAATATTGGGTCAAATTTTGCAATTAAATTGATATATTTTCTTCTACAACATGAAGTATGCGTGCAAAAATTTAAAAAATAAATTGGCTTACCTTATTTTACCCATAAGATAACATTTGAAAGATGTACAGTAGAACCATAATTCTTATACCAAATTAAAGCTAAATAATGACCTTATTCTGTAAACCTCCAATTTAAAATTTTCTCACATTTAAAAAAAAATTGAAAAAAAATTGTAAAATTAGGAATTAGTAACTGTTTTTCTTGTATCATGTTATAAAATAAAATATAATCATCCTATTAACAAAATTGAAGTTTACAGAATAAAAATCTACAAGTACAACACTCATGTAAAATTTTAAAGCTCTGCATGCAAAACATTTTTTTTAATCCTATGGGAAAGTGTGAAAATAACAAACTGAGAAAAAGAGGTTTGTTTACATTGCATTACATAGTACAAGCTACTTGAGGCATTTACATTTTTTTATTGCACAGTTCGTAATAATTGTAAGATTTTGACGCGGTTTGCATTAAAATGCTCCTAACATTCAACACTATTTTTTAAAATCAAATTTGAAAAATCGATTCTTTGACGGTGCAAAGGTACTAAGTCTCCTTAAGTAAACTTGCAAGCAAAAATTCTAGTTTTATTTAACAATTTTATTTTAAAAAAATGGGAAAATATCTTATGTGCTCCATGTTTTATGTTAAGTTCACAATATATATTAAACGCAGGTATATTGTTACAAAAATTCTGTTTCTATGTGGATGAAATCAGTACAACACGAATGATAAGCGCAAATGATGCTTGATTCACCAACATTCAGGTTGACATACAGGTAACAAAACTTGGACAGTGACAACACAAATAAGAACACAACACTTCTACAGATTAAAGAGATAGATACAGGAACTAAACAGTACTTTCTGCATGACTCTTCACTTCCAATACTGAATTCTACATTTCCCTACACACTCAGGTGATTTCTCCAAATTCAGTCTATAGATCCACTTCCAAGGGTTGAGGGCTTCCAGTCGATTTTCCGAACTATCTCCAAAGCATAATGCTATGTCTCTAACTATCGGTATATTGACAAATGCTCCGGTAGGGTGTGATGTCACAGGGAAAATATAGGAAAAGTCCATAACTTTCTTCCCAGTGGATATATCCACTAGGTTTTAGCATTTTCTGGAATCTTTTTTTTCTGGAATTCATCAAGTTTCTCGACGAATCGCTTTTATTCTTGCTAAATGTATCATGAAGGTTAAGGGGCCATTGTTTAAACTTTCCTTGACTGACTGATGAGATTTCGGTTAAAGTTTCTTTCCTTTCAAAAGTGAATCAGGGAACAAAAGCGGCATCTCGGTTTCGCAACAATATATGTATAAAATAGAATAATTTTAAATATATATTTAAAAAAAGTGTAGTATAATGCTGATTGTTAATTTAATTGAATTCATTCAAATATAACCATTACAATTAAGAAATAGTAATGTAACATTAGAATGAAGACTAATACATTATAAAATATAATAACATAAATTATAATTATTAACACAAAATAAATTATCATTTATTGACGATATTACTCACACCATAGCAATGTAACTCCGAATAAATATTATAAAAAATATTGCTTAGATGCCAGTAGCAATATATCAAACATATCAGATTTCATTACGTTCGTATCACATATGTCTTACTGCTTTAGGCTAGGAAAAGCAATACGTAACTGGAAACTATGTAAAACTAGAATTTTGATCACTGTAAACTCAACCAAACGTAATTAATATTTTGTGCTCTGTTTGTGAACTTAGTTATATAGCTGATGAATTCCTGAATAGACCCAGAAAGATAAACTTCAGTTACTGCGTCTGAGATACTATAGTAGAATATTTATTTGAGAAATTTTAATGAATTAGACATTGAGAAACTGAGGTTGGGGAAATAATTTAAAGTTTGTTAAAAGTTTGATTACAATACATGAAAGTTGTTACTTTTATAGCAGTTATAATTTTGAATTAGAAATCATTTCATCTTACTTGCATAATTTAATAAAATCAACAGAATTAGATTATTTTATATTTACTTTAAATTTTACGATTTATTAAGCCATAGAATCATTTATGAATTCAAGTTTTGAAACATTATATCCAGGAGAAATTTATAGAATATAAATATCTATTTTTACTATAAAGTCAATATTTAACTTAATTCCTGGTGAATTACAGTTAATTGAATTTTCCTTTCATTCGAAACCGAGCATTTTAAAAAAGAATTTTAATAATTTTTTGAATAACTAAATTTCATGAATTATGTAATTAAAATTTTAAGACGGATGTTGTTTTCTGGCTATTTACTTTAATAGTTAGTAATGAAGTAATAGTTAATTTGAAACATATAAGCATACAAAAATGTTTAAAGTATTAAGCACATAAATTTTGTTACAAGTTTTAGAGTAACATTTGTTTTTATTAATTCATTCTACGCATAGACTAACATATAAGTTCCCATAGTTTCTATAATGCCTTAAGACACTTTACATAGTGTCAAAACTTGGGGCTAATAATTTTGATAATTGAAAATTTTGTTACACAATATTTTGTGCGCTAAAAATAATCGTCAGTTTATGTTAAATGATTGTTTAAATATATGTGACAAAAATGATGTAAAAATATTTTAAGATAATAACATTAGATCTATCGAAAGGTTATCTTCGTTTATGAAGTGATAGAAAATAAAACATTTCTTATATACACTGGAGAAATAAATTAAGAGAATTTGCGTATTTTATCGAATTGCATGAAAAGACCTGAACTGAAGGGAAAACCACTGCTTCAAGATAAAAAATGCAAATTTTGCTCTGCAAATACGTTAGCGTACACGTGTGTGTAGGCGGAGCCAGCAGAGAAACAGGCTGTATAAGCGCGTGGAGGGTAAGACGAATTTCTTTCGCTAGCACACTTCGGCGAATTTCTTGGTGTTATCTTGCAGCAAACGGTTTAATTCATGTCGGAACAGTAAAACTGAGTAACCACCAACGTTTAGATGATGAAATGAGGTGGCGAGTAGTGGGGAGACTAGAGGCAGGCCAATTGCAAGTCCAGATATGCAAAGAGTTTAATTTAACGCCCAGCGTCGTGTATAAACTATGGAAACAGTTCCAGGATACTGGATCCATCAAGAGAAAGCCCGGGTAAGGTCGTCCAAGAGCCAAGACGGCGAGAGAAGAACACCATTTATCCATTTTAACGAGACCTAATAGAGGGGCTATTGCTTCTCAGCTCTCTCGGGACTTGTATGCAGCCACAAGAACCCATGTAATGAGAGTGACTGTTTCCAAGGTGCTGAATGAGAGAGGGTTGTTTGCCAGAAAATCGTCTGTTCGCGCCCCGCTTACGTCTACGAACAGGAGAGTCCGATAAGCATGATGCAGGCAGCATAGTGATTGGAGTATGGAACAATGGGCGACCGTTCTGTTCACGGACGAGTCCCGTTTTACCTAAACACCGCTTCTCGTGGTACTTTCATATGGTGAGAGCCAGGGACCCGCTACCTAAACTCCAATGTCCGCGAAATTGATAGTTATGGCAGTGGCGGTGTAATAGTCTGGGCAGGCATCATGTTGGATGGCCGCACACCTCTCCATGTCTTTGACAGAGGCTCTGTGACTGGTGTGAGGTATAGGGATGAGGTCTTGGAGCCCTATGTTCGCATTTTCCGGGGTGCAGTGGGCCCCGAGTTCATCTTAATGGACGATAACGCGAGGCCACATAGAGCTCTTCTGGTCGACAAATTTCTTGAGAGTGAGGATATTCGCCGTATGGATTGGCCAGCCACGTCTCCAGACCTTCAATCCTATAGAGCATGTTTGGACGCTCTGGGGAGGGCAATTGCAACTCGCAACCACCCTCCGAGAACCGTCCAAGAACTGAAAACAGCGTTGGTGATTGAGTGGGACCAATTGCCACAAGCACTGATAACCTGCCTTATTTCCATTGTGACATCACGCTGCAAGGCGTGTATAGCTGTTAGAGAGGACCATACCCCTATTAACCTATTTCTTTTGTGTATTCTGCAACCGCTGTTTACGACCTTCAGACTCCCATGAGTGTTACGCACAAACATGTGTGTCTATCATAACTGTTGAATGTTTATTTTGTTCGTATTACATCAACCTATGTTCACACCAAATTTTATTAAAATCCGTCCAGTAGTTCTGGAGATCGTAGTTAAAATATGAAAAATCTCTTAATTTCTTACACCAGTATATTTAAGGTTGTAGTAAGCCTTCGAAGAAAATGTTTTTAAATAAGCATAAATTTTGCCTGAAAATACATCTTTTACGGGGCTTCAAAATTACGATAACACCCCGAAAAGTTTTGTTAACAAAGGGTTTTATATCAAAAGGGCATATTATACAACTAGAAGCAAAAATTTAGATTTTCTCTGATGCATGGTAATTCGAAAGTAAATAAACATAATTACATTTTGTAATTTGAATATAATATAGATTGTAATCATATCTCGGTAAAATGAGCAGGCTATTATTTTTATAACATAAATCGAACGTAGGAAGCTGTGGTAGTTCGAGCTTTGAACACTGAAAATTTCCTGAAAAGTGATTGTAATTTTTAATATTTTGTAATATAAAGTACTTAAATTCATTATAAAATCTACAAATTAATCAGTTCTATGTGTAGGTACTTGAAAAACGTTTTTGTAAAATTTCTGGTTAATTGATGCACATAAAACTTTAAGATATTGTCGTTTGCAGTAATGAAAAATATTTTTAAAGGCTTTCCGGTCAAAGAATTTCATGACAAATTCATATTAAAACCGTTGTAACTCCTATTCCAAATAGGAAAGAAAAAAAGTTCAAACAGTAATTTATAGATAAAAAATTGAATTTAAATGTGATCAAAATTTTAAAAACAAACATTATCTTGACCAAAAAATGTGTTTTGAAGGTTTATTTAAACTGTTCGCTCCCAGCATATCAGGGGCGATACGCTGCGTGAGTGTCTTCTACGGCCCAGCATATCAAGAGAGATACTCTCGATGAGAACGTTTTATTTGATTTTTTTTTAATGTTACTATATGGCGTTAAAATACCACGAAATCTATATAGGTAGGTTATTTGGAGTGTTGACCTTGGTGATATGGCTTGAATTTCACATCTGGCTACCAGGAGGGGGTAATTGTTAAAAGCACGTGTTGCAGCGCGGCTCTTTAAATGTAATGGCATGATTTAAAGAGTGCACTTGATTTCGGTTTGCTTTTTTCTTTCTTGCTTGCTTCTTAGAAGTTCGAAGGAGAATTTAGAGCTCTTTATGGGGGATAGGGCTTTAGGTTGCAGATGCTCCCAGCTGTTCGTTTCTTTCGGTCGGTTTTAATTTATAACGACAGTCATGACGAAAAGAAAGTATTTTTCCGATACTAAGATTTGCGAAATAATAAATGAATCTGACAGTAATGTTAGCGAAAATAAACCAAATCTGTACATAGACATTAAAGTAAAAGAGATAGGTGGGAGGGACTTAATTAGATGTGTCCTTTGCTCAAAATCTTGCGGGAAGCATCAAAATGTGTGTAAGACATGTGACGTTATCCTTTGCATTGAATTTTTTTTTTTATAAATATACCATACAGCAAAATGAGATTTATCTTTTGTATCAATATATTCCGTATAATGGTACATCATTACACCATAAAATTTGTGTAACATATGGAAATATATTTTGTATTTTCTTAAAAGTATGATTTTTTATGTAATTTTATGTATAAAACATTCAATTATTTTTTTTTTCTTTCGTATATATTAAGTTTAATGCATTTTTAAATAATATATGTAAATACTAAAATATTTTAATAAATAGCCAATTTTAGAGGAATTTTTTTCACGAATTAGGCTTAATATGTAAAATTATATGGGCACAGCGTTTCACTGCGTTTAAGAAGCCTCGGACCCAGGGAAGCACTTCTTTTTTCCCCCTCCGGTAGCGAAAGGGTTAAACCCTTATTAATATTTATTGAACAATATAACTTTTGTGGCTTATAGAATTGGTCTATAAATATTACAGATACCTCATGGTTGAGTTCAGAAAAATTTGCTTAATTGGGTTACCATATGCTAGCTTGGAAACGAAAACTGAATCCAATTTGAAGTAGATGACAATTGGTGATGAAAAGTGGATTATCTACAAAATCATGGGAGGAAATGAGCATACTGAGAGCTAGGACAACCTTCTTCCTCCACCTATATTCCTAAATTGAACCTGAATGAAAGAACGATGTTTATAGGCTGAAATCGCGAGGGAGCAATACATTACTAGCTTTTGAAACCTAACAAGACACTCAATTTGGAGAGAGACTGTCAGCAAATAGATGATTTAAACGAAGCACTTAAAGAAAGCGACTGGTGGGTTTTTATAGAAAGCCCATTATGCTGCATCATAATAATGCCAACCACATGTAGCTTTGACTTCTTGTCAGTAAATCGAAAAACTAGGGATGGAATATTTGTCGCATATACCATATTCCCCAAGCGATTGTCATCTATTTCTATCCCTTCAAAATCTTTTGAAGGGGGAAAAATGTGGAACTGAAGCTAGTGTCAACTAAGCACTGTCAGAGTACATCTTTTCTAAGAACAAGGCATTTTTAGAACAGGCAGATTGATACTTACAAATTGTCATTATCCTGGCAAGATATCATAAGTATCGATGGATTTTATACTGTGCAATAAATTATATTACATATATAAAAAAATTTAACATTTTTTTTCACTTCACAAAGTGACAGACCTTTCCTGTAGACATACTATTTAAGTAACTTAATTATTAACGTTAATTAATATTGAAGTATCGATTCAAGTCATACTAGACCCGTAAGAAATTCTTCAAAATTATAATTTAGGATATCACTTTGAAGGCAATATAATGGATATTAAAAAGAACAAAAAAAAAGTCATCAGTTAGGGTGAAAAATGCAAGTTTTTCTTTGCATCTAATTTATAACACTTTGATTTTTTGAGTAAAATATATTTTACTTTTGTGATATATTTTTTCAAATATCTTTTACTTTTAATTATAATTAATTACGCGAATTTGAAATTAAAACATAATAATATTTAAATAGAAAATAATCATTATTTAAAATTATATAATAAAAATTAATTTAAAAAATACACTTTCCTATACTTTGTGCAACCAAAATTTGTCTATAAATGTGTGCGGTGATGTACTCTAATAATTTTCAATATGTTAAAATTAAAATTCCAGTACAAATGATTACAAAGTGATTTATTTTCTTCAGTTAAGCATAGGATTTGGGAACACGAAGTACTATACTTGTATTTCCTCTCTCTACTAAGGAGTTTACTGTCTCCTGTAAACAAGGGGGAGTCTCCTCGGGATAACAAAATAATCTTTCCTTTTTATAACCCCCCCCCCGCGTGAAGGAGTTTGGTGCCGTAAGGCACTCCGCGGCTATATAACAGATAAATAATTTTATTAAATATTCAAGTGAGGCATTTGGTTATACTGGTAAATTAACGAATGACAACCAAATTACCAACAAGTACAAATTTTTTTGAAATCAAGTTTAACGAAAACAAAGCATGAAAAATAAGTTATTAAAACCAAGATGAGACCGTTAAATTAAGAAATAAATTAATATATTTAAGAATTTTTGTTTATACTTAGTGAGAGAGTTATTCAATGATTGGACTAAACGGCTATTTTTTATTTCTGCAATATTAATATTTTAATTTTAAACACAATGAAAGATTTATGGTAATCTTAAGATATACGAAATTTTTGGGTTACAAATAATTCTAAATTTTTAAGTATAATAATTATTTTAACATAGGATCTTCACACTTCAATCATCCGTATTTCGACTGCCAAGATTCTTTAAATAAGTTTAAATATAACCACCTCGCATTATATCTCATAATTACCTACGTTACGAATAGGAATTGGATTTAAAATTTGCTTTCTATGTCAAAAATAGAAGCTAGGTTTATTAACATTATTGTTTTGAAAATTAATTTTAGGGATTAATAACAGGTTTTAAAATTAACTTAAAATACTTCAAGACTGAAAGTTTAAAGACATCATTTTTAATTACATAAGATATAGAAGGTATTCAAAAAATACGTTATGACTTATAGATTTTTCGTAATATTATGTTCAAATTTATTCTTACGACTAAATATGAAAAAAGTAGTTCTTAATTTTTTATGAAACTTTAAAGTGTATCAATCTCCCAAAAGATAAACAAAGGAGAAAATTAGTCGTATAAAATCATAGCATATTTCTAAATAGGAGGGTTGTCTACAAAATTATACACTTAAAAGAAAAACTCACAACAAAACTGGCTGCACTGTGTTCAAGACCAAAGTCGTGTGAGTAGAATGCTAGCTCATTTATGTGAATTGGTGGAAAACTATATTTGAAGCTAATTGAAGTTATATATTGCTGGATTCCGAATCCAATCTAATGTGAGTTAGATAACGTAATACGGTTTCTTGTGCGTAGGGCTACGAGCAGTTCAAGATATTTGATGAGAAAAACTTATTTGCTGGGATGGTGTCATGAGCTCTACTAATGTTTGCAAATGAGTGTAAAGCTTGCAGAAAACAAATGCAAAACAGCTAATATTGCCTGAAAAATCTTGTTATCTATCTCTATGGATAGTAAAGAGATTTATGTTATCAAGTTTTTGCTGTAGAGGAAGCAATGAATATCGAGGATACTGAAAAATTCCAAATAACCACGGAGGTGGATATAGAACAAAATAAGAGGAATATGAATGAAAAGAATACGTGTCTTAATTGACCGCCGATGATGTCCAGGTTTGGTAAGTTGGTTGACTTTTTTAACCCGTTCAGGACTTTGATCACGTATACGTGGTTCCATGCTTCTCCCATCACGCCCACAGTATCTTTTTGTAACGGTTGTTTGAGTGCCACCGAGCCCATGATCACACTGATGTGATTTCAAATTGGAACGTTTTATTTGAAATTTTAACGGCCATTAGATGGCGGTAAAAGTTCGTTGTGTTTTCAAATATCGTTCTACATAGTTGCTTGCTTTTA
>BMAW01086078.1:157024-211034 GCA_019974015.1 Nephila pilipes
AGTTCGTTGTGTTTTCAAATATCGTTCTACATAGTTGCTTGCTTTTATTAACCCGTACAGGACCGTGATCACGTATACGTGATTGTGTGCTTCTCCCTTCATGCCCCCGGTATCTTACTGTAACGGGTGTTTCCATGCTACTGGGCCCATGATCACACTGGTGTGATGTGAAATTGGAACTTTTACTTAAAATTTTAACGGCTATTAGATGGCGGTTGGAACTCGTTGTGTTTTCAAATATCGTTCCATAGAGTGTTGACTTTCAATTCCCGCTTTTGTTTCCGATTTTTTTTCCCTGTTGGATTAGGGGAATTTGAAAATTTAATCAATGGCATTTGTTCGCACATTTAAAGGGGTGTGATTCACTGCGTACTGGGTTTTTCTTGATATTTTGACGGAGTGGAGGGAAATAATGAAATGTTTATTGGTTAGGGTTGAGAGTAAATTATCGTTTGCAAGATGGTGTTTTGTATGTTTTTGGATCAGTATTATTTTTGCTATCATGGCGTAAAGATTGAAATATCTGAGTTGAAAAGTCAAGGAAACAATATGTTGTGTGAAATGTACACACTGATTTAAACAATAACTTCAAAAAAAAAAAAAAATACAAATTGACATATTACAAATGCAAAATATGCAATGTACGGCTTTGTAATGTAGAACAGTGTTTCAAAATGTATCATAAGCTTCAAAAGTTTTAAGTATTACTTAATAATTTTATTTCAGTTATTTTATATTTTTTTTCAATTCTCTAATATTTTACTCATATTTTAAATACTCGTAAATAAAAAAAAATGTGTCAATTATATTGTTGTTATTTTAGTAGCTATTTAACTTTTTTTACTGTCAAAATGAATATATTTTCTTTAAAATTAGCAATTATATTTTTGAAATACCGCAAAAATTTTACTACCGTATATATAGACACTATCAATGATAATAACCTATAAGTCTCAGAGTATTTGATTGCAAGGATGATTTTAAATTAATTTTTATATGAAATTAGGCTTAATGATGAAAATCAACAGGTGCTGTACGTGCGTACATTTTCAAAGCGCGCAGGCCAGAGGAAGCGGTTCTTTCTCCTTTTATCGGTCTCGAATTTGAAGCAACAAGATGACTATTAGAGACGGATCTTGTAATATTGAACCTTCGGCAAGTGACGAGGAGAACACCTGAGTTAGCTTCCCCCTCGCCTGACATTCATACCACTCTGATGGGAGGATTTTGATCCTTGACAGATTTCACGTGCATAAGCATCGACTGCATGACGGGTCTTTAGTGGCATCAAAGGCTGCAACCCACGACGCTACTGAAAACGCCGACCGCGCCCCCACGACCATGACAACTAGGCTACCGCGGCCACCTGATGATGTCCAGAGTGCAGTCAATCAGTAGATTAAATAGGAGGCTCCAGGGATTTTTCCACAATGTTATGAGATAGGTTCATGCTTCCTCCAACAAAGTGCACTCTGAAGAAAACACGAATGCTCAAAAAATAGTGTTTGGCATACGCATATGAGTTTGCAAATTTTTCAAATTTATTATAAGGACCTGACGCCCGCATCTGGTAATGGATGGGCTGTGGTCTGAATGGTCGAGGACCACACCCTGGGGGGGGGCAATAGAACGAGGTCCGGCTGATGGGAAGAAGAAAGAAGGAGAGGAGACAAGATGACGAAGCTGTAAGGTTTTGCAAATGAATAGTTGTGTATATGTACGTATCGTGCCCCTTAGAATCATGAGAAAATAAAATTAACGGGACTGTATCATGAAGTGTTTCTATGTTTACTCAAAAGCATACTAGTAGCGAATAAAGTTCAAATCTTTGATGTTAAAAATGAACTTAAGCGAACCCGGTACTTAGCGTTGAGTATACCTCACAATTACATGACCTTTTCAATTCTTAAACAAATTGAGTAATCTTAGTTACGAAAGAAACGTCGTATAAAATTCTTTAAAAAGATAGTTTTTCTCTCCCACCCTCCAGGAAGATTAAGGTTGTGGTTAATGTTTTTTCACTAAATTGAGATTTATTATCGCGCGCGATGGTAAAATAAATGAAAGAGTGAAAAAAAAAATTTGTTCTGAGTAATTTTTTTTCTTTCAGAGGATAAGTACCTGGAAGTTTAAATCTGTAAAACTGATAACCCAAAAATGTAATAAATCATTTTTAATGTTCTATGCTTTATACTAGAAATTTATTGATTAAAACTCGGAATTTTAAGGTGATAGCTTAATTTCAATACACAATTTTTGGTCAAAGTATCGATTTTTTTATTTTTGGTCTCATATTAAAATTCAAACTTTTGTCTTTAAAAGTCTATTTGGATCTTGTTTCTGCCTTATTTAGGTAATTGAATTTTATAACTCTTTTAAAATTACTTGATCATGAATTTCTATGACTGGAAACAATCCATAAGCAAGTATTTTTTTACATTTTTCTTTACTGCAAAACACAATATCTCAAAATTATATGAAGCAATGAGCCTAAAATAAAACATATATATTTATCTAATATTTTTACATAGAATAGACTAGACATGAGATTTTATATTGAATAGAATATTTTTTTATATTGTAGTAAAGTGAAAATTATAATGACTTCGAAAGAATATTTTAGTGTTCAGAACTCGAACTTTTATAACTTCCTACGTAAGAGTTATATTTCAAAATAATAGTCTGTTCCCCAGATAAGGCTTTATTCTTTATCATTCTATTTACAAAATATTAATATATTTATTTTCTTTTGAGTGTCAATGTTTTGAGGAATATCTTAATTTTTGCTTACAATTGCATAAAATTCCTTTTTGACAGATAAATTATACACTAATAAAAATTTTCTCGAATGTTTTTCTAATTTCTAAACCACGTAAGGTCACAAAATAATCATTGGAAAGGGTAATTTAGGTTATTTCAAAAACTTTCTTCGGAGGTGTACTGTTACCTGCTATAAACTGATATTACAAGGTAACATACTCCTTAGTTAGGGAAAAAATATAAATTTAACGTTTTCTATAAATTTAACTGTAATAAAGAAAAAAATAATAACGTACGTTAGAAAAAGGAATTCGAAAAAAATTATTCTCACTGAATATTAATACGTTTCTAAGAATCAAATTTATTTTATAGGATTTTAACCACATTTTTATTATTTTTCGTACACAAAAGAAAATATTTAATTTAATTTTATTTTTCACAATAATACATAGAATTAAAAAGTCTCAAACTGTGTGGGGTATATTAAGCTGTAAGAGTATATTTGTTCAGAACACTGTAATAAGATTATTGGTTCTTTAGAAACAAATAATTTACTTACAAATAAAAAAAATAAGGTACATTTTTTACCCATTTTATGAAGAGTGGTGAATGCAAATATACAAAGTGAACATTTTTACACAGACCTCGAGGGTATATCGATCAACTAGGTCTTCATATAAGCGTATTTAAGGTAAAGTTTGTTTTCTTATTTAAAACAATATTCTGTTTGTTTTTATTAGTTTGCAGAAGCAAAATGTTCGCTCAAAACCAGAAAACAAAGAATTTAATCTATTGGGAAGACCTTTAGTTTTTTTTTCATTTTTTTTAATATGTCACATAAGAAATTGGCTTAATATTTTGCATAAAGTTGTCAAAGACAGATTAGCTGATGCTATAAAGTGACAGATACAGGAAAGTGTTGGACTCTTAAATAAAATTCCATTCTTAACGAAACATATGTTTTTTCACCTTATTGCTGAAAGTCTTAAAGCACAATTTATTATTTTTAAAGAGAGAACATTATATGTTCAATGAAATGAAGGATAAAAAATAAATATCTTACTATATTTTGTTTGCTCTTATCTTAAATTAAGCTCTTAAAAATTAAATCTTAGTTAAACAGTATACAACTCGAAAGGTATTCATATATGCAGCATGTGCTTCGAAATGCATTTGATGTTTTGATATTCAGTTATTTTGGGCCAACAAATATTGATTTTATAACCAGAATTTTTATGAAAATAATTCCCCATTAACTATTTTATGGTTATGAACGAACTCAGCTCGCATTCGAATAGATCTTCATAATGCGTGCAGACATATCCGGCTCGTCTGAATTATTTCGACCCAAAAGGTTGCAACCGATTCGCTTTTCACAAGAGAAAACTTTTTCCCAAAGCGTGCTGAAGAGATGAATTCTTCCGCGTATATTAATTACCCTGCGTTGTAAGACTTCGAAACAATACCTACCAATAAAATTTAGTCATTTTGATAGGATACTAAAATAGAAATACGGATACAGTGAATTTTTTTGCTTAACAAGGCAAAAAGGGTTCTAGTTGATGCTGATTTAATTATTTTCCTGCATAATTTGGTGGGATTTTGTAATTGAAATGGTTCAATAGTGAAAGTTAGACAATTTTGTTGATGAATAAGTTTTATTATTATTATCATTATTATACACACACACACACACACACACACACATATATATATATATATATATATATATATATATTAAAGTGTACCACACGCGGAAAGTGTACCACACGCAGAAGAAACGCCTCTAGAGGTCATTCTTTTTGTAAAGGGGAGAGTGTTTGTTGCCACACGATCCCCTCAGAGGGAGAGTGTTTGATGCCTCTAATGATCAAATTTCCGAGCGGAGCTGTTGTAAGCGAGTGAGATGACACTCGTGCAAATAAATTGTTGTTGTTATACACCCTGATGTGTTTTTGTCTTAGGACAACTGTGAACTGTAATCTAATGATTATTAACTAAGTTAACAAAAAGTATAAGTAAAGGAAGTGTGTGTGCGTGAAGAAAAAAAATAAACCCAGCAATCACTTACTAAATTACTTAAAAGTGCTAGTTAGAATTTTAAATTTAACATTGAGGGCAAGTAATTCTTAAAGAACTATGTTTTAAAAGCGAGTGAGCTATCTATAGCACCTTCAGAAAAGGATGACATTTTTAAAGCAACAAAGGGAGAAATGGCTACCAATTTCAGCGACTGTTTAAAAGTAGCACAACGCGTAAGAATAGAGAAAATAATTAGAGAAAAAAAAGCAACTTTTTTAAAAACAAAGTTTTTATATGGTGGCAAATTAAAACAAATTATTGAAATATTTGTTTAAAACCTGTCGCAAATGTTTAAATATTGCATTGTTAGGCGAGTAAGAACGATTCCCAAAGTTTCAGAGCTCTAGCTTGATGGGAAGTTGGTTAAATTAATGATCGAAAATTTGATGACACACTGATGCACACACACACAACAAGTGAAATATATAAAAACGTTGTAAAAAAAGGTTGAGCTTTCTAACAGTTATATGGTTAATTACTCTCAAATGTGCCAGACTTTAACATAGTAAAGAGGAACACATTTACCTCTTTAACCAATGTATTACCAAGAAGTGAGAGTACTCAATCGTTTTTAAAAAAAAAATCAAAAAGGACAATATATTTTTGAAAAAATTATAAATAAGTATGCGCTTATCAAACTTTCTTTTTCTACATAATTTCCTTCAATCACTATGAAAAGTATAATTCGGGGCATAATTTTACTCATATCTTTGTCAAAAAAATTCTCCATCTCTCTTATTTGGCACATTGTTTGAACGGATTCTGAACGTTAATAACATTCAGAAACATTTTTTCACCTCTAACCGACTTCAGAGATGAAAACGTTTGAATATGAAGGCTCCAGATAAAAGCTATGAGAGGAGAAGTTGACTATGTTCCAAAAGATGACTAAATTCAAATGTTGCTTTGTGGAAATGACTGTGTGAGATCGTTTATTGTATTGCGACGAACACACTCCCTTTGCACACATTCGCTTTGTTTTGTATCGCCATCCGTAGTTTTAAGAATTTCTTAATACCGCTCTGCGTTAATTGAATCCCCTAGGATAAAATTTCAATGAGTCAAATTCCTTTACTCTTCCAAAAGACAGAGGTCTGTACAGCGAGCCTGGAACTATAACCATTAGAAAAACACGGCCAAAACTGCTGTAATTTTGTTTCAAGAAAGTTTGTTCTAAGATATAAAATATATCACTATCACAGAACTTAAATAATTCGAGATAAAAACCAACGTTTTTATATGGTGGCAAAGTTTATTACAAAAAATATTGAAATCTTAGTTAAAACTGGTCACAAATATCTAAATATTACATTTTTAGGCAAGTAAGAACGGTTCCCAAAAATTCAGAGCTCTAACTTGATGGAAAGTTGGTTAAATTAACGATAGAAAATTTGATGACACACTGATACACACACAGACTGACACACACCAAGTGAAATACATAAAAACGTTAAAACTAACTAAAATTATATAATTCATCCGGTAAATTAAATGGTTGCAATGCATTTTAACCCAATCACTCTTGGCGAGAGGAATTATTTGGTAGTATTTTGCCAAATGTGGCTACCCTGGTCCGTTTTACGGACTTAAAGTTCAGCCAAAAAATCGCCAAGTTTGGGGCCAATTTTTGAAATCGCGCCAAGTGGTTGAAATAAACTGCATTATTAAAGAAAATATTAGTTAAAACTTGTCGCAAATGTCTAAATATTGCATTGTTAGGCGAGTAAGAACGATTCCCAAAGTTTCAGAGCTCTAGCTTGATGGGAAGTTGGTTAAATTAACGATCGAAAATTTGATGACACACACACACACATACACTCACTCACACCAAGTGAAATTCAGAAAAACGTTTTAAAAAAAGAAAGAAAGAAAGCGTCTTACATAATGGGTCACTTTAATAAGAAACATTTTTGAAAAGAAAAATGAAATATTTAATTGTGATTATTAAGATAATATACGGATTGAAATTTTAAGAAAAAGCAAGGAAAAGACTATGAAATATCACTGTTATTTGCTGTTGAAACAAAGTATAATACATTGTCGAAATATTAAAATTATTGTGAAAATGATGCAATCGCTGCATATTAATTTCAAGTCAACTCTTTTTGATAAAGCGTTTTATGAAACACGGTTTGAACGATCGATATTCAAAAATGAGAAATTTCGATTACGGAAAAGTCATTATCTACAAATATTGCATAAAATAAATAAATAAATACTGAATAGTTTATTCGTGTCTCCGTCTATTTTTACAGCTTTATATGTGATATATATTGAAAAAAAAAACCGAGATTTCAAAACTCAAGTAATCTTGTTTATGAGAGAATAGTTTTGATTTATTTAGCATATTTATGACGGAATTTCTCTGCATAAGTTTCATGCCTCTATTCATCTGATTGAGAATACGAATTAATGAAAATTATATTTAGTTATTTGAATAAGCGGAGGAAATGAATCTTTTTACAATTTATATGTGGTGAAAATAGAAGGATGAATAAAAGCGCGAATTTCTTAGAACATGAAATAATATGTGGATTATCATCTTAAAAAATTATAGCGTCGATTTTAACACATATTCTCTTTCTACTAACACTGTATAAACTTGTAATGTGATACAGTTAGAATTGAAATATTCTCCCAATAAATGAAACGTGACTTTTGTAGATTAGATTAGATTAATTGAAGCGTAATAAATAGAATTGGGGAGATGCATATATAAGCAGTGGAGCGTTTAATACAGGATTGGTAATTCGATTAGTGGTAGATATAGTGTAGTGAATATTAATCCAAAGTTTTTAGAAGATAGGAGAACGGTTCCTTTCTAAACTACTCACTAATTATGTGCATAATTTACTATTTACAAATTATTTACAACTATATTGGGCCTCCAAATAGCCCATATACTCACTAAGCCGCTTTAGTGGTCAGTAGAACAAATTACATTAGATACATGGAAAACTCTCCTTTAGCGGTCGAGAACAAAAACTTAATCTGAACATTTTACCCATGATCCCATTCGCTTTTACTTTAGACGAGACAAGGCGTCTCCTTTACTTCCGCGGTATTCAAATAAATTATTTGTAACAGATAGTGAACTGAAATTATTAATTCGAGACAGATCAACCCAAAAGAGCTTTAGGATTGAACATAAAGAGGATGTACCAAGTAGAACTCGAACCCGATTTGTTTGGTAAGATAAAATTTAGCTATTATATTAAATGTTATATCAGAGGACCATAGAGACCATTTCCACAGATATATTTGGTTAAGGATAGATTCTTGATTTCTCATACATCTGAATAGTAGAATTTTATTACCATGACAGCATGACTTTCTTTTCATTGGCGTATTGATTTGTTACTATTTTAAAAATTGAATGATAATGATAGCAGAAGGAAATAATAGCTGGTTCATATACTCACATTTACTGAAAAATACTTGAGAGCGAATAACATGTTCTGAAACAATATATTTTTAATTTAATGAATTTTGTGATAACTAAAGTCTTTTAAGATAACTATTGTGACATATTCAATTTTTAAAAACAAACGATTTAATCTTAATGTGATACTTTTTTAAGATATTATCTGTTCAACTTTTTAAGGCAAACGATTTAATCTAATGTAATACATTTTTTAAAAATATTATGTATTGAACTTTTAAAAGCAAACGATTTAAACTTAAAGTGATAGTTTTTTTTAATATTCTTTATTAAGATATAATTTTTGGCAACACCAGATTATATTTTTGATTTTAGATAATTTACTGGCAACAAACGAACAAAAAAGAGAATTGAGTTTGGTTCCAAGAGGTAAAGACGAACGTTGAAAAATTGTGCTTGTGGAAATTGTGTGTCTAATTTATGTTTGAAAAGATGTGTGCAAATAAACGTGATGTCCTGAAAGCAAGTCATTTTTATTAATAGTCTACAATACAGTACACTATGTTGATATAAAAAGGTTTCACTTTAGGTGTCTAAACATACTCGTATATTTCATAAAGTACTAAATTTAGATTTATATTAAAATCAAGAAATTATGAATAAGTAGAATCAAATTCAGTAAAAGAAATATATGATTCTCTCACTTTCCCTATTTTTTTTTATTTAAAACCACAATTCTGCTAAAATTAATTAAAGTTTTTATTAGAAAAAGGTTATAGAAACAATTGTTACATAAATTCTTAAAAAATTATGTTAATATACATTTTTTTATTACATTTGGACATTTTAATCCTTTCAAGACTAAGGGAAACATTTCCCCACATTTTAAAACTGGGGATTATCGTTTTTATTTATAACCTTATCTACAATTTTTGAACAGGATGTCAAACTAGAATATACGCCGAACGCAATTACATAAACGGTATTGCTTAGAAAATAAAGAACTGTCGAACCGATTGGCGCCAATGATAAAATACGCGTGCTGTATTCTGTATTTTTTTGTGTCATGTAGTAATATAATTACTGTGTTTTCTTATGCGTTTTATGTTATTTGGTAATTATAATTTTGTGCAATTATAAAGAATATTTGAACAAATGAAAATAAATGCATGATAAAGACAAATAATTACACTTAATCTAAACATTGACAAATAAAACTACATACTATTATATATTTTTCTTATGATTTTTATTTATTTTACGTCTAAGCAACTTAAAATAAACTGTTAAATATTATTGTTCATTTTTAGTAATCGTATAAAGGTTAAATGTAATGAATAACCATACTTTCTACGAAATACCAATTCACGTAAAATTTGCAAAGCTGCTTTAAAAAATTACGTTTGTTCTTAAATATGCGTGATATACATTTTTAAGAAAATTTAAAGTTTTAATTTTAACAAATGCATTAATTACTTACAAAATATTTTAAATCAAGAATCATATTTATTGAAATAATATATATATTTTTAGGCAAAATACCTTATCACAATAAAAATAAAATTTGGCTTATTGTAATGAATATAATTTTGTAGAATAAATGCATTATTTTTCACATCAAAGCTCAATATTTAATTTATTTATATATAGACAATATATGAAGTACACATAACTAGAATATTTCTTTTCATAAATAACATTAGTTTTATTCTTAAAATACGTTTATACATTATTCCAATATATTTTGAACTAATACAACAGTGAAGATAAAGCATCATCACTATTTAAGGAAATGTTTTTCAAAGTTTTGTCACTTATCATCAAAGTAAATGTCTAGAGTAAACATCTTAGTGTCATTGAAGTAGAAATTAAGTAGGTAATTCTTCAGACAAGGGAATATATTAGTCTGTTAATTTCACAATGTACAGCTAATTTATATAGACCATGTTGATGATTCGGAGAACTTTAAGGAAATTATTCTCCAGTTGTAATTTCTTGGACAACTGAAATAATTATTATTGTTCCATGTTATATATTATATCTATTCCATCTAAGGTATAAGATTTATATATTTATATTTTTATGTTTAGGAAATAAAAATACGTAACGTAATTATATTAATTATAAGACACTGCAGATACATTACGTGAATAATAATGATAGGATGTTTAAAAATCTCTTCTATACATATCTTTTATAAAATAAATGATTTGTGTTGTTTAAGGGATGTCAGGAGCCTTAACTGTCTGTAAAATGTGTCTAAAATGCATTTTATTACATTTCTATATTATGCAAAAAATCAACTCAAAAGGATGAATTTTTATTTATTTATTTATTTGTGATTTTGAAATTGTTTGAAATGTGTTATTTAATTATTAAATTTAAAAATTATTTTTTTTAAAAAAAAGTTAGCTGCCTTTTGAAGACTTAATATTTTTTTCAAGAAATGTGAGTTTCACTACACGATAAGCGTACAGTTCAAATATTACGCGAATATCATCAAACTAGTCTCTAATTAAACATAACATTTTCTTTCAGGTGTTGAATATATTTTTCTTTCGAAATATTTATTTAACTTTTTTTAAAAAAAATGTTCATATATATATATATATATATATATATATATATGAAATTGTTGTAAACATAAAAAAATTAAAAAGAGATGTACAGTTACTTTAAATTTAGGTTTAAGTTCTAGAAAATAATAATTAAAAGGTCTGTACAAATTTTTATCCATTTATAATTATTAATATTTCATACATTTAACATGAAATTTGAGAAGAGTATGTTTTGAGAAAAATTATTCTAAAGTTAGAAATTTGAATAATTTCATACCCACTACAATAGCCGACATAAAAAGCCTCTTATGTTATATAGTAACTAAGTCAATATTTTACTAAAACACATTATATAATAATAATACTAATTTGAATAATTTCATTTTGTAGGCCACGAATGTCAAAAACAAAATCTTCTGTAGTTGTGACATTTTTGGCGTTTTAAAATATACACATATTTATAAAATGTAACAGTATTATTGCCTGTAATTTAGGTTTAAGTTACACAAAATAACTTTTCAAAGTAACACAACCACCATCATTTATATATAACTCATTCTACTTTATATATCTTGTCTAAAATATAAAAGAAGAAGAAAAAATTCAATAAAAAATATTGTAAAGCTAAATTTTTGAATAATTTAATGTTTATTATAGTTATTCATATAAGAAAACATTTAAAATTACAAACAATTCTTAATTTTAAAAGTCTACAGCTACAAGTGACAATCCATCATCAAATCTAAAATTAATCTACACTTTTGACTTCGTGACAACTCTTAACCTTTCAAAATGACTTCACTTTGAATTGCTCTATCTTTGCAGCTGAATGGGATATCAAAAAAATGTTAATATCAAAATATTTCGAATAATCCAAATTACATAAAAATATTATTTTCAAAAAATCAATGTTTTGAAACTTTTGAGCTTTAAAGCTCTTGACATCCCTTAAATATTCGTCAAATCCAGTTTATCAACAATCTCAAATGTAATGTATTGAATATTGTATTGCTTTTAATATGATCATTTTAAAATGATATCAGGCATGACACAATGAAGGCTCCCATCTAACGGCCATTTTAATTCCTTGAACTTTATGTTAATATTCTGTTGCATTTCTATTACCATCTTCAAATGTACACCATTTTATCTATTCAAATTCAAAATATAATGAAAGTTTCTGTAAAATTACATTTTTTTTCTTTGAATTTTGAAAATATTCAAGAATATTTCTTTATGACTAGAAAATCCACAAATGAATCATTAAAATAAAGATAGTAATATATTTTTTCTAAATTCAAGAGGAAAATGTTATTCCGTAGATACATACTGCTTTTTGCTTTTTTAGATGCATCATTTTTTGCATTCAAATAGGTAAAAAAACTAGATTGAAGTAAGAATTCCTTACGATTATACCATTAAGCTCACGAAATTAAAGTTGCCTATAGTTAGGGTCCCTTAAGATTTTAAAATGTCTTTCAATTAAATAATTTTTGTATGAATATATCTATTTTCCATTTTTTTCATATTTTTAAAAATTGAAAATGTTTATTTAAAAAATGGTTCTAAGGAATTGAACAGTGTTTCAAAAGTATTGATCTATCTTCACAACGAACAATTTTTATGAAAAATATCTCCATGATAAGTAATATATTTTTGAAATTAATAATATAAAGAAACCTTCAATATCCGTTAAAAATTATAAATTTGATCGTTGATATATATTAACAGTCATACTAATTCAGACCAAATGTGATAAGAATTGATATTACAAGCGTCCAATCATTTTGTGAGTAAACGTGCAAATATATATATTAAAATATTTTTTTATTTAAATAAGTGATATTTTACAATATGCACATGCAACAAGATGTAAAAACTTATTTTAGAGGATTATATTTCAATTTGTCATTCCTGACGCAAAGACAATTTGAAAAGTGCTTTCCAAATTGATAAATGATGTTAGTCAAAGGGTAATAACATTATCGTAAAATTGTGTAATTTTTATTAAAATTTCAAGCATTTGTAGAAAATATATTGATTTAATTTTGAATTTAATATATTTGTAATAAACGTTCTGTACATTGTATTTGTAAGGTACTAGCACAATGTTAATGATAACACTAATACATCAAAGAAATGAAATGAAATGTTAAATATTAATTTTGACAATAGTAAAAATTTACTTTTTATTTCTCAAATGTAGGCTAATTGTATCAGAAATACATCTTCATTTGAATTTCAGCTTAGATACATACATACATAAAGTCTTTTCATCTTTTCATTCGCCTAAATTATATGTCCGATGGAATTCAAAAAGTTTCTAAAAGTCTTACATCTGTTCTGTAATTCAGTGAAACGTATTTTTTTTACTTTATATGTAAAAAAAATCGAATCTGACATGTTCTTTCGTCTTTGTTTTATTTCCGATAGAAAAATTGATTTTGTCAATGTTAAGATTTTTTTATTCTGGTCCCAAAACCAATACAATATTGAAATGAGTATAAAACCAAAGTACTTCCTTCTCTTTTTTTCCTTTCCCCCTTTATTTTAAGAAACATAACCTACTATATCTCTAAAACATTCGGGGGGAAAAGGAAAATACTTTAAATAAAATATCAAATTTATTAATAAAATATTTCTTCTATTGGCGTAAGTTAATACAAAAAATAAAAATATATATTTTATTGCAAATTTTATAAATATATATAAAACTGGGAAGAAAACATTACAGTTACCTCAAGAAATTAACATTTATTCTCGTTTGTAAACATTGTTACAATAAAAATAAATTCTACACGAATATTTATAATGTTGTCTCAAATTGCTTTTATAATAACAAAATTCAGTATAAAACAGAATATCTGAGCTCTTTATATCCATGACAAGTTGATACAGTTTTATAAATTTTATTTCTACGCTTTATATTTCGACGTTTATTTATTTCGACGTCTTATAATTTTTCAAAATTTTTGCCAGTCTAGAGCGTTTAATAAATTCTTCATTAATCAATAAAAACAATTCAGCACTCATTTACTTATATACAACAAACAAAAAGTAAATATCGCTAATTTCCCAATTAAAAAAGAATAATGTTATCAAATTAACATATTTTAGTGATTTTAATAAGAAATATTTTTAAAAAAAATAAGTTGAAAATGTTTATTCTTTTTTTTTATACTTTATATTAAGAGTATATATATATATATTTAGAAAAGTGTAATATGTATATATATATATATATATATATATCCGATTATTTCGTGATATTCTGATAGATATTCCGTAAAATTTCAATGACAATAATGTGTATATATATTAAAAGTTTAATGATATTCAATTAAATACATTGAAGAATAAATTTCAGCAAAATTATACTATTATTTACACGTAATACCGATATTTTTAATACGTTTATACAATATATTATTTGTACCAAAAATTAAAAAAGATTATTTCACAACCTAGTTAATATGATCTATACAACACAGAAAAAAATCGCTTAAAATTAATTTTTAAACTAATATATTTTTCAACAAGTGTATAGTAAAATTTCCGAAATACTAATTTAAATTTGTGTGACTGAAACTAGGCTTTTGTGAATTTCAAACATTAAATAATGTGGATATGAGGGAGAATATGTAAATATTTCTTCGTAAATTTCTTTTCGTTGTCAGCTTTACAGAATAGTATGAAATTAAACTTGGATTTGGCCTAACTACAAATATTGCGAGCAATTTCAGGTTAATAATACATTCATTGCTATCTTAAACACTAAATTAATTCTTCTCGGCATATTGCATAGTTAGTGGTATTATTTCCATCAATATAAATCAAAGAAATAAATAATACATGTTTTTTTCGAAATGTAAAGTATATAATGTTTGACCTTTATTCGAATTTACCCAAAGGAATTTCATATTATTTATTCTTAATCATTTATTCAAATACAACGAGAATGAAAGCGAGTTTCCCCTTGCAAATCGTTAAATGCATCACTAACATAAGGTGGAAAGAAAATTTATTCGTCTATGCACAAAAAATATTCAAAACGTCCGCCCTTTTCTGGGAGTCGATTTCGTACTCGTTTTTGCATATTTTGAGAAACGCGTTTGAAAGGATTGTAAATGATAGGAATATGGACATTTTCAGATTATCTATTGATTCGGGATTAATTTCATGACCCTGTTCTGTACTTATGGTTACAGAAAAAAAGTCAGGATTGCTCAGATAAAAGGGAACAGATGGTCTAAGATATCTTGAAATCAGTCAATTGTCTAAAAAAATACTCGAAGTATACCTTAGGTTTCATTATTCTTTTAACACATTGCACCATCTTCTTTGGACTAAGGGCCTCGTTCTCTTGTTCAGGGAATTCTTTTTCCTGTGAAGATTTATAGAGATAAAGGTTTATGAAAACAATCCCAATCAATAAATTAACTGAAACAGTTGGAACATTTATTGTAAATACAGCTTCAATAACTTTTTTTTATATTATGTTAGAATTACTTTTCACTATTAGCTTAAAAATAATGGTTTTTAGGCTCGTTTTTTAAATTCCTACTATTAGTTCACATTCTCTCCATATATATCTCGTTCATATTTTCAATCGTTAATAAAATACTTTTTATTCATCCACTCAAGTTCAAATAGATTTTTAAACTTGTATTGGATGACACTTAATGTTAATACGGTTTTTTCAAATATTGATTCATTTAATTAAATTTAATTGGAGAAAATGCAGTTTAGCCCAACCGCTTGGCACGATTTCAAAAATTGCCGAACTTAGCGATTTTTTTTGGCTGAGCGTTAAGGCAGCGAAGCGGATCAGGGTAGCCACATTTGGCAAAATACCGCCAAATAATTCCTGTCGCCAAGGGAGGTTTGGTTAAACAGCATTCCTACCATTTAATTTACCGGATGAATTAATTAGTTTTAGTTTTATATGGAAGAAAAAAAATGTGTGCCTCTTCCTATTGTGATTCTGTCATATGTATAAACATATTTATATTAATTATTTAATAAAAAGTAACTAAAATAAAAAAATTTCTTTGTTGACCTAAGTAGAAATTGACTTAATTTTTTTTTTACATTACTTGTTTACAATAAACTTGTGATGTTGGACAAATTGCGGTTTTCTCTTCTCTAACCTTAGGGGCATAGTTGGAAAATGAATTACATAAAATTACAATTTCTTCCCAATCAAAATGAAACGATATTAAGTAAATTAAATGAGTGTAGGAAGTAAACTGAATTGAATTAGAGATAGTCACATACAAATGAAATAGAACGGAAATGAAAAGGAAATAAATGTAAGATAGCGTCACGTTAATAAATATTTGCAATCTGTAATAAAGCTTCGTAATAAATTTTTTTGATTAAAGTGAATCTTAGTTAAAATATTAAAGATAATAATCGGCATTTGGCGAGAAATGTTTGAATCAGAAATAGTAAACGGGTAAGCTAAGACATTATTTGTATATTCTAATTAAGAATTGACGAAATAAATTGGTTTCGAGAGTTTGTAACCTTATCTATTCTTCAGTGATTATTAATGAAGTCTTTTACCTTGTGCTTAAATATTTTTAATTGAAGTCTGATAATTATTGACTCTGTTTAGGAAAGATGGCATTAGAATTAAGTAATGAAGATAGATGGCACTAGAATTAATTAATGAAGATAGATGACACAAGAATTATTAATGAAAATAGATGGCACTAGAAATAATTAATGAAGAAAGATGTCACAAAAATTTAAGTATTGACTTACACTAAAAGTCAATAACCTGCAAAAGGAGACACAACTCTTTATTTGATAGCCTTGCAGTATAATGTCTGAAGGGTATGTGCTCTCCTGGATAGCACCCTAGATAGATTCACCCATTCAATTGATAGCTAACCAATAGTCTCTTACCGAAATCTCTCCAGTTGAAGGTGACTTGATTTCTCGACTCCACTACGTCCAATATCGCCCGTATCAACTCTTGATATCATCTACTGCTTGTAAGGCATACACTCAGCACTAGTCTCCCTCGGCCTCTATCGTCTAAATTTCACTTTGCATATATACCGTCCTATCTAACTCAATTCACTTTATTTCTACCTACCTCTTATTTGCGTAATCACATTTCATTTTGATTGGGAAGAAATTGTTTAGTTCGTGCAAACAATTTCAATTAAAGTCCCCAAGGTTAGTGAAGAGAAAATCGCGAATAGCCCAACGTCACAATCCGATCTCTCCATTTATTTCCTCTGTTGAATTCGAGAACACATTTCATGCTTTAGAACGAGCTGGTTTTTTGAATGATAAGAAAAATTGCCTTATAATTATTAAGTTAAAATTACCTGTAATTTCTTTTTCTCTCATTTATTTATAGAACTAGACTACATTTTGATCATCTCACTTTCAATCTTATGAATTAAGGAGTTTCAGTTACACTCCATTCAGAAACTAAAGTATCATATCTCATATATCTATTGTTAAATATTTAAATTAAATTAATTAAATTGAACGGATTCCCAAATACAAATTGGAAATATATATGAATAAACATGGACGCCAATTGAAACAGCTTCAATACATTTTTGAAAATTATCTACATTTTGCTTAAGCGTTTCAGTAATCCTAATAAAGTCATTAAATCGATTGCTGTAAGACTATTTACAGCAGCTTATCTAATTAATTACTTAACTGTAAGAACTATAACAGCATTTTGTTTCCAGATACATGTTTGTAACATTTCGTAATAAATAAAATTACATAAAATTAAATTATTTGACTTGCAAACGATATTTTTATAAATACATTTGCGATGAAATTAAAATTTTGATAGCAGACGATTTTTACAAAAAATCTTAAATAAAAATGTTACGTAAATGATAAAAATTAACGTTTCTAAGTTATATTGATTAGTTACAATTTAATTGCCTAGGAAAAGAATATAAAAAAATTGAATTGCCTATAATATAATATGAAAGATATCTGATTTGTTCTATTGATAAATTCATTTTTTATTTAATTATACATTTCTGATAGAGAAACGTAAAGAAATATCTTTCAAGAAACATATAACACATCGTAAATAATTTAACTCTTATATATTCACTAATTGCCAAACGTCTAGACTCAAAATACGCCATTTTTCAAACTGTAACATGAGTTTCTTTCAGAACATTCACTTTTTTTCTGAAATAACTAAAAACTTTTGGAGGAAATAACTAAATTTTTCTGCATCTTGTGCTTCTTTTTCTCACACTGTATGCTCCCGAATACATGAAAGCGTATCCAGAAAGTTTAAATACAGAAAGAAGCTGTTTCTTGTTGATGCATTTCACGAGAATATTTTTTCTATATAAAAAAAATGGTTTATCTTGAATTTGGGCAGAAATAGAGAGTATTGTAAATTCGAATGCGAAAGAGTAATAGTTCAGAGCGTATGTTTAGTTGAGCTATATTTTTATTCTAATAAACATTTTTTTTTAAAAAAAGAAGTGTTAGTTTTTAAAGAATTGCACAGCAGGCAAAAAAAAAAAACTTTATTTATATTATAATTTAAATCGTGTCTTTGAAGAACACAATGAATTAATTTGTCATTTAATATCAAAACAAAATTTTAAAAGAAATATTCAATTTATTTTTCAAGTACCCATATATATTGGTATAAATAATATATAATATGCTATTATTAATTATTGTGAGCCATGTGAGTTGTTAATTTTGGCTCATTGTTCACTCACGGTGATATTAAATGATTTTATTTAGCATAAGAGTATATATATATATATACAGGGGTTGGACAAAAATATGGAAACACCTTTTAAAGAACATGTTTCTTTGCTTAATATGGTGTAGGAAACCCGTTGGCATCCAAAACAGCTTGCAGTCTTCTCGGAATGGATAAATACAGTTCCTGTATGTGTGCCAAGGGAATATTATACCATTCTTCCTGCAAAACGGTGGCAAGTTCAGATAACGATGTTGGCGGTGGATAACGAGAACGCACTTTCCGTTCCAATGTAGACCACAAAGGTTCGATAATATTCAGGTCTGGTGACTGTGGTGGCCAGGGGAGATGGGACAAATCCTAATCGTGCTCAGAATACCAGTCCTGGACAATGTGAGCTGTGTGAACAGGGGCTTTGTCGTCTTGGAAGACACCATCACCATCGGGGAACAAAGTTTGTACCATGGGATGAACTTGATCTGCCAAAATGTTCACATAAGTCTTGGCAGTCATGTGCCCTGACACAGTTATCATGAGGCCAGCAGAGAACCACGATATGGCTGCCCAAACCATAACAGAACCCCCGCCATGTTTCACTCTTGGCAACAAGCAGTCTGTATTATAGGCTTGAGATGGCGTTCTCCAGACGTAAACTCGGCCAGAAGTGGGAAACAATGTGAAAGAAGACTCGACAGACCATATTACACGCTTCCACTGCCCTATAGTCCAGGCTTTATGACTTAAACACCACCTTTTCCTGTTACGGGCATTAGCATCACTGATGAGTTCTCAATTGCAGCACGGCCAGAAATTCCCTGTTTATGAAGCTCCCTTCTAATTGTTTTGGTACTCACAGGGTTCTGTAACACAACATTCATTTCAGCAGTAACTTTTGCAGCTGTGGTCTTCTTATTTTTCGTCACAATTGCCCTTAATGATCGTCTGTCACGATCACTCAGCACACACTTTCGTCCGCGCTGTGATTTAGCGGATGATGTTTTTCCGCTTTTCAAATATGCGGAATAAATCTTCGATACAGTACCTCTTGAAACACTAAACACCTCGGCTACCTTGCTTACGGAAGCACCTACCATACGTGCTCCAACAATTTGCCCACGTTCGAAGTCTGTTAACTCTGACATAATGCAATGACAACCTCACATAACAGTACTCGACAACAACTGAACTGTTTAGCACATTTACGAAGTTGTATAGGTGGCGTTAGTAGTCAAAAACGCCAGCGCCACCTACATATCTCATTAAAATCAATCTTTCTTTTCAAACATGCATTTTACAAGGTGTTTCCATATTTTTGTCCACCCCCTGTATATATATATATATATATATATATATATATATAGAGAGAGAGAGAGAGAGAGAGAGAGAGAGAATTGGGAGTTAATATTGGTAATATGAAACTTGAATAGATTCGGCAATTTATTGTTAGTATTTTCGTATTCATATTTAGTTTTTCAGCATTTTTAATATAAAAATTTTAATTTCGCGTTTGGTTTCTCATCTGTCTGAATTGATGTACCTATTAACTTTTGTTTTAAGCAAAATTAAAATTGAACACTTTAATTTTATTATCGGAACAAAACATTAACGACATATTTAATAATTAATTATCTACTTTAGCATTTTACCGTTTGTTTTAATTTCAATTTTTCTATAATAATTTGAAATGTTTCCTTCGTGGAATCATTTGTTCCGACACATTTTTTCTTAAAATTTGGCGTCAATTTTGTACCTTAGAACATTTGTGTTTTGAAGACTTATTATCATTCCAAAATTAAATGATAATATTATCGTGATGCATGTAGAAAAATACATACTTGTGTATTCAGCATAATGCTCATTAATGTGCGTAATTTATGAAAAAGATGTGGTTGATTTTTATAAATAATTTTGAGTAGTAAATGCGTGTTACAATCTTATAAAATTTAATTTTGCTCCAAACATCGCCAAGTTCGTCTAAAGTTCTTTTTTAATTCTCAATATATTTTGATTAACGCATTGCGTTCAAAGAGGGACTCGAACGCGAGAATAAGAGTCTCTTGCTCCATATATTGAGCAAACTGGCCTTGATGCGACAGCGTTGTTTTGACCCCTGGTTCAGTTGATCCGAAGAATGCGCTTCTAGCAACCAAATTGAAAATACATCTTATCTGACTGGTTGAGTTAGGCATTTTAACTTTTAACATTGTTATAGAAGAGAGTCACCGCATACTCCTCCTCCGGTATCATCGTGATGATACGAAGAAATACATTGGTTTGTACAGAAGGTTGCTTTTCTTCTGATTTTTTTATCCATTGCTGCAATTGATATACATCCCCTCCCTCTTGAATTGAGTTTTTGCTTGAGGCAGTTTTCCATTTGAGTCATCGGCGGTCTCGTGTGGAGTCTCATCGATACATGTACCAGAGGCGGAATATCACTTGTCGTGATTTTGAGTGAGTTTGTTTTAGTTAGACATACAGAGGCAAGTGTTTTTGAGTCGGGGGCATATGCAATCAGTAGGTATAGGCTGTGCTGCCATCTAGTGTTCAAGTCCTGAATCACCACTTCTGCTGCCGGTGGTTTTGCCGACCCCGAGGAGGGGAGAGAGTTGTTTAGCGTTGATTGCCGCTGCTGCTTCGAACCCTGGACCATTAGATCCGAAAGAAAAATGATCGGTTGCTTTTTTTTCATGCTCTTAACAACCAGGCTGAAAAGACATCTTTTCTGGCTGGTTAAGTAAAGCGTTTTAACTTCTAATGTAGTTGCAAAAGAGAGTCACCGCAAGCTCTTTGGATTAAAGTGGATTCTAGTTGAAGTGCTATCAGAACAAGTGATTTGGTAAGCACAGATTACATTGTTACAGATTACGATAATCTAAATTGACAAATAATTTGTGATTTGATAGATAGAGATCTTATCTATTTTCAAGTGATTATTAATAAAGCACTTAACCTTGTTCTTTTGTTGAAGTTCAGGTATAATTGTATAATAACACATCGATCAATAACTCCCGAGACTAACCCAGAGATGGCGCTCGTAGTAAACCAGTAACCAGGTCTTTCTAGAGTACTAACCTTTGCTTGAAACGTGTCAAAATTTTAAGTCGATCGGACCCGAAACAGCTGAGTTATCGAGGTTGGAGTAAAGTCGTTTTGTAGTTTGTTTAAAAAATGGAAAAAACCGAGTTTCGTGTTCTGATAAAACATTGTTTTTTAATGGGTAAAAACACCGTGCAAGCGAAACAATGGATTGAAAAATGTTACCCGGACTCTTGTCCATCAAAAGCAACGATTTGTCGGTGGTTTGCCGAGTTTAAACTTTGGTCGTACCGACACAAATGACGCGGAACGCTCGGGTAGACCTGTGGAAGCCGTTACACCGGAAAATGTGAGTGAAGTGACAAAAATTATAATGAAAGATCGTAAAGTGAAGCTCCGTGAGATTGCTGAGATGACACAGATATCATATGGAAGTGTATTTACTATCCTTCATGAAAAATTGAGCATGAAAAAGGTTTTTTCCAAGTGGGTGCCGCGATTGCTTTCGATGGAACAAAAACAGCAACGAGTCGATGATTCAGAAAGCTGTTTATCGCTATTTACTCGCAACAAAAAAGATTTCTTGCGGAAAAAAAAAAAAAGAAGAAAAAAATTTTTTTGGAAGGAAAAAAAAAAAATATTTGGAAAACCAATGGAGTTATGTTGATGAATAAAAAAAAATTTGCAAAAAAGATGTTGTTTTCAATTTTAGACTCGGGAGTTATTGATCGATGTGTTATATTAGACTATAAAAGATAGCAGTAGATTTAAATACTAGAAAATGAGGGTTACAAACTCAGGTCAATAATTTTGAATTTTTCGTTTAAATTGATTTTTAATGCTATATAAATAATTAAAAACGCACGGAACGTTCTATTAATATATGGACAAATGTGCAACATACAAATCATGTTCTCTTCATACAAATTATATATTTCAACTACATTATATTTTGAAGCAGATGAATTTGGAATATATTCCGGTTACGAATAAAAGAAATTATTATACAATGAGGAAATGTCTTGAAAATGTGAGGCAGTTCTTTAAAATATAACAATAAATACAAAATAAACCGATAAAATTTTCTCAGAAATTACTTTAAGAACTTTTAAGAATTCCTTTTGACACTGAGTTATTTGTTATTCATGCAGGATATATTCTAATGTGATGCATTCAAGAAAGAAATTTATTTCCAAGAAATTTTCTTTTTGTTTTTTATCCTTTCTAAAATTCTATTTTGAATAGAAAATCGAAAATCATTTCAATTTTTAATCAATTTTTCTGTATTTCGAAAAGCATATTTCCTCTCAATTTGTTGAAGCTTTCTGTTAGGCTCAAATTATAATTTTTCTTAAATGCAAACTTTTGATGAAAAATAAAATGTAAAACAAAATAAATGCTCAAAATTTAAATCTTTCAAATCGTGTTTTTTAGGTCATTTACTTATTATTTTGCAAAATCTGTTATATGGTTGTATTCCCTCAAAATAAATTTCAGGTCTATGTGTTGTTGTTTTTCATATTTCATGGTTACAAAATATATATAATTCTTAAATTTAGTGATTGATTATTATTTGTCTTTCAAGTATTTTAAAAGAAATATAACTTTTGATTACATTGATACCCATTTCTTAAAACTGTTATTTATTTATTTTTTTAGTTTTTTGGTATCATTCAATTTAACGAAATGTAATAAAAATAATTTTTGTTGCAATATAATAAATCACAGTTATGAAGAAAATAATACTGGCTTATTAAATTAATGTTATTGAGTCCTTATAAAACGCCGGCTGTTTCACTATATTTTAAAAAGCATTAGTAAAGAAAACCATTTTAATTTTTATAATATTTATTGTTTTTATGTGTCATTAATATCATTCTGAATGGTTCAAAAAAATCTTAATCTGGCAATCACGATATGAAATAAACAGGTAGTTTAGTTAATGTAAACAATTATCTTTTCAGATATTTTATATTAGGCAGATAATGTTCTCCATAGCATATAGTTGAAATTTAATTTAAATTCTCTTATTAGTTTTTAAAAAAACATTTCAGGATCATATATAAAATGACTTGGAACAAACGATTAATTTGAAAAAACTCTTTAAAATGTTTGTTAAAGGTTATAATCTTTCACTTAAGTATTGTGTACTTTGTTCTTATTTAAATAATGCAAGGATTTATTTTACTTTGATTCCATAAAATATTTTTTGAATTTATAACATTTTGCTTAAATATGAAATCGTCTGAATTTAATTTCTAATTTGAATATAGTTTGATAAAGGGATCGATAGTTGACGATTTTAAAATAATATATGGTCCCTTGAAGTGGATAAAATTGGGAATCAATCATCTTTTTTCTTAAAGTTTTAGAATCATTAAAATAATTGAGTCAATATGAACACAGAGCTAAAAATTTCCTTATTCTTTTCGTAACTATATATGATTCATTTTGTAATATGAGTATTTTATTACATTTTAAAATTGGAATAAATGCTTTGCGTATAAAAGTCTTTCAGCTCAACGAATTGTATTGTCTAACATTTTGAACACTGATGTAATATTAGAAAGTCTTTTCAGACTTTTCTTAACTTAGAAATATTTTTAATGAAGCTATACATAATAAGATATATGGACTACTATTATAATAAAAATTATTTAAGTGGAAACTTAATATCTATTGTGATGAAAAAAAAATGTTTTGATGCTATTTAATCACATTCACTAATTATTAATTTAATATCAAGCCATAAAAAATTTTAATCGTTTTTATTTCTTATTATTGATATCAAATATGATCAATTAGGAAGAAAACTGCATAAGATACATTGAGTGTTTTATTTTAAGACACGTACAAATACTATATGTACAGTTTTCACAACAATCACACGTCTGACAATATGTTAGAGATACCGTAATTAAAACGTATATAAAGAATTAGTAATGAATATTTCAAAAAATACTATACAAAAAGTAAATATGATAGCTTGCGGTAACTGCATACAAACAACCATTTCGAATTCCGAAAAAGACGTCAGCTTAGACGCAGGTGAGCTCTTTGAGAAAGGGTGAACAATACTTTCGATTAACATAAATTTCGAGATAAATGTCAATTCTCTCATTTACTAGAACTCTGTAAATGAAAAATGCAACCTGACCTTACCAATCGAGTTTTATTACTTCCATTTCCTTCGGTTATCAGTTAGTATTTGAAGAATCTCTCATCAACACTATCACTAATATATTCAAACTAGGCAGTAACTGAACTTGATTTATTAGATTATTAGATTCTAAAATTAATCAAAACACAAATAAGTTACTATCAAGCCTGTAGTAGTAAACTTTTCCGATATTAAAATTTAAGGAAACGATAAATTATTAAAATGAATAAATTAAGGCAATATGTAATATAAAATTAAAGCAAACAATAAAATATTATTAAACCGAATACATTTAAGCTAAATGTAATAAAAATTAAAGCAAACGATATAAAATTGAAAAGTAATCTGGTACGCCAGCAGTGATCCACCTAAAACAATAGTCCCTTAAAAGGCTAATTGAAGCAAACAATAAAAAAAAAATTGAAAAAAAGATCTGAGACGCCAAAACGCCCCACCTATAGCCCCTTAGGTGGCAAAAAACTATTTTAAGAATGTCTTTTGTTTTAATAAAGATATTTTCCTTTTATTTTTTAATAAAAAATCAAAATATTAATATAAAAGTTGTAATTAAATCCATTTCATGAATATTTGTTTTGTATGATAATTTAATAAATAATCTTGAAATATATCTTATATACTATTTATTAATTTAGTGCTGCATTTTTTTTTCCATTTTATTCATCATTGTTTAGCCAACTAAGAGGCTATTGTCTAAAGTGGGGCGTTTTGGCGTCCCAGATCTTTTTTCAATTTTTCATTGTTTGCTTCAATTATCCTTTTAAGGGACTATTGTTTTAGGTGAATCACTGCTAGCGTACCAGATTACTTTTCAATTTTATATCGTTTGCTTCAATTTTAATTACAATAAACTCATACATATTCAGTTTAATAGTTTATCGTTTGTTTCAATTTTTATTAAATGTAGCTGATATAATATTCAATTTAATAATTTATCGTTTGATTTAATTTTAACATTAAATTATTTAATTTAACTTTTTTTAATTTTTGCTGTATTGTTCCATAATATGTGACAAAATTGAATTAACAATCTTAAAAATAAGTAATTTTGTGCGTAAACCAGATAATTATGATCCTTTTTATAAATTTAAATACGTTAATGCGATTCGTATGTTTTCTTTAGGTTCATTATTATTTTCAATCTTCTTAATATTTTAAAAATTCATCATATTTGTGATGAGAAAAAATGGTGAAAGTAACTAATGATCTTACAGTTTCAATAATCAAAACTATCGCCAAATAATTTATTTTATTTAATAGCGTATTTATCTTATTCTAGAAATAAAATAAAATTCAGTAACTGCGAAGAAAACTAATGCGTTAATTCTAAGATGAAGAATTCTTAAATACAGCACTGGGACTAATACCAATACATTTCTTTACAGAATAAAAGTAGGGATAAATTTTCTTTTTCAAATACCACTGATGTTAAAGAATACCTTTCAAGAGTATGGATGATTAGAGAAAATTCTTTTTTACTTTCTTTTAAGAAGTGGAAGGAAAGAATATTTCAATGACAATGGGGTTTCTGAAGATTAAAGACTTATTTTAACCCCCATCCATTATCTATTGTATCTTTATTTACATTTGAGAAGAATAACTATCCCGAATTCTTTGCTGAAGTAAGAAAACTGGGTCACTTGATATATTTTGATGAAAGTTTTATGTGGGGTTTTAATTAAAAATGATAATCATTCTAGAAAGAGATTTTTTTCAGCAAAACACACTTAATTGTTTCCGTTTATAATCGATATGTTAATTTAGTACAAATGATTAATAAGAAATGTCCATCTATTTTTAAAATGAAGTGAGCATTATTATTAAAATCAGGCTTCATATGGGAGGTTAAATTAATATTTTTTCTTCAAGATTTCCTAGATTTATGCTTCATATTGTAACATCAGCCTGGATTGCTTAAGGGTACCAAGACATGTGATAGAAAATAAGAGACTGAGTTATAGGCTTTCGTTTTGTGGCATTTATGTTTTAAAATTATATGTAATGTATTGGATTTTTGTGTGTTTTATTATCATATCTTAATTATTTTATTGAACAAAGATAGTATTTTCCAAAATTGTTTTTCTTTCCTTTTGAGTTGAATATGAAAAAAAATTTCAAATATATTTGAATTTAGGTATTAATTTTTTAAAAGAATAATATTCTATAAATATACAAAATACTTTATCCTTTATATAGAAAATAATATACAAACTAAAATGAACCAACTTTTTCTTGATATTAATATATATTTACTTTGAAACAAATTAAAGAACTTTGTAATTTTGGGAATTTAATTTTTTTTTTTCATTTTTCATATAAAAAAACTATTTCTTAAGACTTATGTATTACTTAGAGAAAAAAAATTAGGTTCACTACATGCATACGTACACTTTACGGAAGCTTGAGAAATTTGGAGCAATATTGTACAATATTTTTCCATAAAATGGTACTTAAATGTAAATGTATCTAAAAAAAATCAAGTTCGTATGAGAAGAAAATAGCAGATAGTAAATAAAAAGATAACATACTAAAAAGAAAATAGAAACATTTTGGCAAAAAAATTACTTTCGTAGTTCTGTAAGATGAATAAAAAATTATTGTTAGGCTCGTAAAAACATCTAAGCTCTACTAACAACTTAAAAAGATATATATCTTTAAAACAAGGAGTCTTAAATATAAACCCTAATTAACACTCATAAACTGGTCCCTTAAAAATTTCAAAATTCTAATGCAACTTATTTTGGTATAGTAACATCTGAGACAATTTGAAATCAAAAACCAACATTTATTAAAATTGGCTTTTTTTCCAGAGATTAAATTGAATGTGTTTAAACTACTTTTTTTCATTTCAAAACTTTCTTGATTAATGATTGATATTGTAATCAAATAACAAATTAATTTGCTTTAAAATTTCGTCATTTTAAGACGCTTTATTTTAATACATGAATGTAAGATGAAATTTAAATTTAAAATAAATGTTTAATAAAATTTGCTTTTTTCCAAAGTTTTAATTGAGGGAGTATAAAATACTAATTTTGTTTTAGGATTTACATAATTTTTTTCCCTGAAAAAGCATTATCAGGTAATGTTTGCTTAGCAATATTCTCCATTTTAAAACAATTTATTATCTGTCTGAGTGTCTGAAGAAATTGAAAATTTTAAATAAACGACTAATAAATTTCATTTCCTTCTAGAGATTAAATTGAGTACTACTTGATGAATCCAGGCTACAGTCCATCTACTTAAAACATTTTATTGGTGAATAATTTTAATTTATAAAGCATAAAATTAGTTTATGAGCAAATAATGCAGCTTACGCATCTAATATAATTAATTTCAAAAAAAATTAACATATTGCAAATTTTAAAAATATGCATTATTTTGGGCCGAATAAAACGATAGCAAAAAAAAAAAGGAAAACATTTAAGGTGACTTAGTACCTTTCGAAATCAAAAATCGAACATTTTGACAAAGTTTTTTCGATTCTTCATAAATCAACAAGTTTTGCTCATTTCAATATGAAATTTTGCCAGTTTGTGTAATAAAGTGTATAGTTTAAAATATTGGGTCAAGTTTTGCTATTAAATTAATATATTTTAACAACATGAAATATGCGTACAAAAATTTAAAAAATAAATTAGCTTACCTTACGTTACCCACAAGATAACGTTTGAAAGATGAACAGTAGAACCATAATTCTTATACCAAATTAAAACTAAATAATAACCTTATTCTATGAACCTCAAATTTTAAATTTATCTTAAATTTTAAAAAATTGAAAAATTAAAAAAATTATCAAGTTTGCATTTAGTAACTTTTTTTTTTCATGTATCATGTTATAAAATAAAATCTAATCATCCTGTGAACAAAATTAAGGTTCACAGAATAAAGATCTACAAGTACAATACTCATGTAAAATTTTAAAGATCTGAAAGCAAAACGTTTTTTTTTTTTAATCCTGTGGGAAAGTGTGAAAATAACAAACTGAGAAAAAGAGGTTTGTTTACATTGCGTTACATAGAACGAGCCACTTTAAACATTTACATTTTTTGTTGCACAGGGCATAATAATTGTCGGATTTTGACGTGGTTTACTTTAAAATGCTCCTAATATTCGACACTATTTTTTAAAAACAAATTTGAAAAATCGAATTTTTGAAGGTGCAAAGGTATTAGGTCCCCTTAGTGCACTTTTTAAAATAAATTATAATTTTTTTCTAGATATTATTTATATGTATCCTGTGTGATTTCGCGTTTTTGGGGAGCTATTACTAAAACATATACAATGATGATTTTTAATTTGTTCCGAAAACGTATAATTCAGTTATTCTCCCCATAAATATTGTGTTAATACAATTAAATTTCAATTAATCGATGAAATTTCCTAGTACTAGATACAGTGGATTGAACTCTAAACTCCAGATAAAATCTAAAATTTATAAGCATTTAAGTTATCATTAACTCAACATAGCTATCTAAAATGTAAGAAAAATATGAATTAATTGGGGCTTTTACATTTGAAATCTTCTGCAGAATAAACCAATCCAACAATTTTCCTGGTATGTGTTTTACCTTGGATTCAAATTATTTCCAATTATATATTTAGAGAACTCCAAGGCATCTAAAGCGAATTAGTAAACTCACTACATGCCCCTATGCCATCCCCTTAATTGCCAATTATTAGTTTCTCCCATCGATATGACCATTTTGAGTTGATGATAATTGAAACGTTGGAATCTACAAGACTTTATGCCTAATTGAAATTTCAATCTTCTATATCTAGTGTTAGAATAAGGACCTTTTACCACTTATTGAATTTGGGAGAGAAGTTCACTTGATTGGCGTAAAGTCACTAAATTTGAATGATACTCGTCATTTAATTGGTAATAGATACTGCACAATGTTTGTGCTTCTAATAGGATTTTCTCTGAAAATGTGTCTCCAAAACGAATCACAATAATATTTTAACGTTTATTAGATAAATTTATGGAAGACACTGGGGATTTTATGATTTATAAGTAACACCCCCGTTACACACTAGTGTTAAATCTATATTATAAATGAATAATTGCTAAATTTAGCATTTCATTTGCTTATATATTTTCAATGAGTTTTTAAAGTTATTTAACCATTTCGCTCTCAGCGTATCGCCTGTGATACGCTCGTGTTTGCTCTCCTGTACCCAGCGTATCACAGGCGATACGCTCCGTGATGTCTTCTACGGCCCAACGCATCAATAGAGATACGCTTGAAAAGAACGTTTTATTTGATTTTTTTAATGTTACTATATGGCGTTACAATACCACGAAATCTATATAGACAGGTTACTTGGAGTCATGACCTTGGTGATGTAAGCTTAAGTTTCACTTCTGGCTACCAGGAGATGGGTAATTGTTAAAAGCACGTGTTGCGGCTCGGCTCTTTAAATGTAATGACATGATTTAAAAAGTTCACTATTAGGTTTGCTTTTTTCTTTCTTGCTTGCTTCTTAGAAATTCTAAGGAGAATTTATGGCCCTTTATGGGGGTTAGGGCTTTTGGTAGCAGATGCTCTCAGGTGTGCGTTTTTTTGGACAGTTTTTATTTGTAGCGACAGCTATGACAAAAAGAAAGTATTTATCTTATACTGAGATTTTCGAAATATTGAATGATTCTATCAGTAATGTTAGCGAAAATAATCCAAATCGGTACATAGACATTAAAGTAAAAAAAAAGGACTAAGATGTGCCCTTTGCTCAAATTCTTGCGTGAAGCGTCAAGATATGTGTGTAAGACATGTGACGTTGGACTAGCATTGATTTATTTTTATAAATATACCATACAGCAAAATAAGATTTATCTTTTATATCTATATATCCCATATAATGGTACATCATTACATCATGAAATTTATGTTACAAATATAGGTATAATTTGTATTTTGTTAAAAGTATGATTTTTTATGTAATTTAATGAATAAAACATTCAATTTTCGAATAAATCTTTTTGTTTTCTTTCGTATGTATTAAATGTAATGCATTTCAAAATATATATGTAAATATCAAAATATTTTAATGAATAGCCGATTTTAGAGGAATTTATTTCACGAATTAGGCTTGTATCTAAAATCGTCTGGGCACAAAGTGACACTCCGCGGTAAGAAGCCTCGGGGCCGGAGAAGCACTTCTTTTTTCTCCCTTCGGTAGCGAAAGGGTTAAGGATACCAGGATAATGCGGGGTAAAATAGAATTCAGAATTTTAGACTGTTCTTTTTTTTGACATTTATATCTTACAATTATCTCTACAGCTTAGCTTTCTTGTGTGCCTTATAATGATATTTTAATCATTTTATTGAACTATAAAATATATTTTTTGGTCGAAAGTTGTTTTTCTCTTTTAGATGAATATGGATCTGATTTTTCAGATATATTTGCCCTTAGATAGCTTTTCTAAGAATAACTTTCCATAAATGTGCAAAATATTTTACTCTTCATATATAAAATAATGCGCAAAATAAATTAAACCAAATTTTTGAATGATATTACTGTATATTTTCTTTGAGAACATTTTATAATTTTGTACTTTCACAATTTCAATCTTTTGTTTTCTTCAGAAAGATTTTATTTCACTTCGATACTACTTAGAGAAAAATGTGCCTTCGATTCAGTGCATAATTGCCCTTTATTGAACCATAAAAAATTTGGAACCTTGCATTTTTTTTTTTCATTGAAATAACAAAATTACAGTTATTTACAAAGTTTTTACAATGGATTTACAAAAATATCGAAGGCACTTCTCTTGGAAAAAAGCCAAGGAAAATCACGATGTCAATTGACATTGATGTCTTTAAGTGATGAGGTATCTCGCTTAAAATTTAGAACATAGAAGCACATGTTCAGTTTTTTCCTCCCCCCTATCATGCAATCACATCAAATCAGTGGATCCAAATTAAATCTGTTGGAGTAACTTTTTAAGTTTTTACGACCAGTAACGATTTGGGTCATCTTATAACTGATAAAAAATGATGCCATGACAATCTCATTTTAATGGAAGCAAGAGATCTTTTGGTTTTAATCTTTCTTTATTTGAACTAATATATTCTTGGTTCCAAGAATCCACCATACTTTCTCTCGTGACTTTCTTAAAAGAGGAATTAGGGATATTTACAGGAATTTCAATTTCTCGCATGGTGGCAGTCTTTGAAAAATAATTTGCCCCCCCCCTCTCGTTTCCAAAAACACCCTAGTATTCACTATAAAATGCAAAGACAATCAAGTTATTTTACAACGTTTTTCTGAATTTCACTTGGTGTATGTGTCATCAAATTTTCGATCGTTAATTTAACCAACTTCCCATCAAGCTAGAACTCTAAAACCTTGGGAATCGTTCTCACTCGCCTAACAATGCGATATTTAGACATTTGCGACAAATTTTAGCTAGTATTTTCTTCAATAATGCAGTTTATCCCAACCACTTGGCGCAATTTCAAAAATTGGCACCAAACTTGGCGATTTTTGTGTTTGGCTGAACGTTAAGTCCGTAAAACGGACCAGTACTGCCAAATAATTCTAATCGCCAAGAGTAATTGGGTTAAACTGCATTCCAACCTTTAATTTACCGGATGAATTAATTAATTTTAGTTACTTTTAACGTTTTTATGTATTTCACTTGGTGTGTGTTTCTGTGTGTGTATGTGTATCAGTGTGTCATCAAATTTTCTATCGTTAAATTAACCAACTTCCCATCAAGCTAGAGCTCGGAAATTTCGGGAACCGTTCTTACTTGCCTAACAATGCAATATTTAGATATTTGCGACCAGTTTTAACTAATATTTCAATAATTTTTCTTAATAAACTTTGCCACTATATAAAAATGTTGTTTTTAAAACCGTTGATTTTTATTTCGAATTATTTATATTTGAGGTTTTCGATTCATATTTGGATCTCTAAAATTAGGTTATTGTAGGAAGAAATACATTTGAATGACTCCAAGGATGATAAAGAGTTGATAAAAATAAAAAGTCAGTGAAAAAGTCTGTTACGACACTGATTTGTTCAGCGATCCATTTGATGGCGAAGTTTAAACATAAAAATTTAGCTATAAGCACCGTGCATTCACCTCAAATTCTAAATTAAAGATACTGGGATTCAATACCAATTCTGAAGATCACAAATTCGAAATTAATTTTGCCATCAATTTTCGTGCCACTAGTATAACTAATAATAGGAAAATCATGTGTGATATTGTTGCTAAATTGGATAACATTGATAACGTTTCTCTCTGAGGTATAAGAAAGAATACCTGGAGGCAGAACATAGTCATAATCAGAGATGGAAGAAACAGAGAGATTTTCAATAAAGGCAATATTGTGAACAATGCCAATGTCTGTTGGAGGGAAACTATACTGCTGTTTGTAGAAAATGCAACACCATGAAAGAATCATCAGAATCAAATGAAATTTAATGCAGAAACGACTTGTACTGATACAAATAAATGATGAAATTTTCAAAACAAAAGAAACAAATTAAGCGTCCGAAATCAGTATTTGGTGCAGCCACCATGCGCTGCAATAAGTGCTGCTATACGACGTGGCATGGAGTCAAACAGATGTTGAATATCTGCTTGAGGAAGAGAATTCCATATCGCTTGTATGCGCAACCAAAGTTCGTCTTTGGAAACTGCAGGACGCGGATCACGAGCGAGACGCCGACCAACCATATCCCACACGTGCTCAATAGGCGACATATCCGGTGAATAAGCAGGCCAAGGAAGAAGTTGCATGCGTTGTGCTGAACAGAAGTCTCGAACAGTCCGCGCAACATGTGGGCGTGCATTATCCTGCTGAAAGATAGCTCCAGGGATGCCTTGAAGGAAAGGAACGACTTCGGGCTGTAGCACTTCACGGACGTACCTGTTGCTATTGAGATTACCCTCAATTCGTATCAAATTGGATCGTCCATGATACGAAATCGCACCCCAGACCATAACTCCGGGTGTTCGACCACTATGTCGTTCAATAATACACTCAGGAAGGCAGCGTTGACCGGCATAACGTCTAACACGAACACGGCCATCATGGGTCCACAAATTGAAGCGTGATTCATCTGAAAAGACAACTTGGTGCCAATCAGCTCGCCTGTCTCTGTGCTCAAGAGCCCACTGCCGACGCAGCCGTCGATGATTCGCCGTGAGGGGAATCCTGTATAAAGGCACCCTTGCACGCAATCCATTGCGCAGCAGACGACGACGAATTGACGAAGCCGACAATTGTACACCTGTAGCAGTAGACCAACGTGCTGCCAGCTGCCTGGAGGAAGCTGTGCGATCATTCACCGCCATGCGGAGCAGGTGTCGATCATCGCCTTCGCTGTCGACGTCACCTTCTGTCGTCCAGTGCCTGTTTTTCGAGTTGTTCGGTGCTCGTCGGTCCACTGCTTCCAAACTCGCATTCACTGTGGAACTGTTCCGCTGCATACGAGCTGCTATTGCGCGATAGGAAAATCCTCCTTCTCGAAGGCCGATTATCCTCCCTCGTTCAAACTCCGTAAGTTGCTTGAATTTCTTATTCTTCCGTCGTGGAGGCATACTCAGGTCTCACTAAACGTTTGCCACTAACAAATAATCATAGACTTTTTTCAACGTCCCGCTACAGCACTTTATTTATACGCTTTCAGCATCAATTCAGAGGGCGCTGCGCGCGCCGCGCACGCGCGATGGCTCTGAAACTTTATTAATTTGCATAATATCCTATAATTGACATTTGCTGCGAATTTCATTTGATTCTGATGATTCCTTCATGGTGTTGCATTTTCTACAAACAGCAGTTTAAGTAAGAAGTACACATGCCAAGTACATAAGAAGTAAGTAAAAATTACGCATGCGCCAAACACTACGGACCTACAGCTGTTGAGTGTAAAGTCTTCCATTTCGAATGCAGTGCTTCCCACTTCTATAAACAAATCCGTATAGCCGTAGCCTTCTTTAGTATTAGAATATTTTTTCTTTTCCCTGGAAAAATAATAAGTGAGTAAAGATTTGATGTGAAACTTCACATGAATCTTGTAAACACCGATGCTGAAACTTAACGATAACAGAATTATAAAGCAATGAATGTTTATCGAGTGCACGTGTTTTTGAGTGGTTCAAACGATTTCAAGATGGTTGAGAAGACGTTGAAGATGATTCACACCCGCGTCTCCTTTCCATGTCAAAACCAGATGGCATTATCGAATAAATTGATAATCCGGTTCGTGTGACCTCCAGTTAAGCATTCGTATGTTTGCAGAGACTGTAGGAATTGACAAAGAACCCATATGGTAAATTTTTTCTCTAAGACAATGCACACATTCCACATTGTCAATGCAAGAGATTTCTAGCCAAGTACAGCATCTCAGCGTTAAAACAATCCACCTTATCTGCTGAATCTTGAGCCAAGAATCATCTATCTGTTTCTTAGATGAAATTTGCATTCAAGGGAACAAGATTTGAATACACTGCAGCTCCGAAAAAGAAAGCGGCATGCATCCTAAAGGAGCTGACAGAAGAATACTTCCGGCACTGTTTCGAACATTGGAAGATTATTATGGAGTGTTGTAGGAATAGAAGACGGGTATATATTGAAGGTTATAATAAGTAAATATGTATGATATCAAAATAAAAGGTTTTACAGCGTCAATCTCGTTATTTAATGGCCAAACCCTGTATTAAAACCAACAAAAAAATCAAATGTTTTTATGAATATTTTTTGAGCCACCTTCTCCCTCTTTCCCTTCGTTTTTCACCGCTATTAGATGGATGCAGTATCAATTTACTAAGGAAATTTTCTGTTTTAGTTCATTTTCTTGAATTTAATTTCTTTAAAAAAATTTCTTCTATGTTCTTAAGGTTTTCCCTAGCAATGCTGAAGCGATATTTTTTGTCGGTGTAACTGAAACCAAATGTTTCAAAATTAATCTTCATTTGAGAGATGTAAGTTATCTTATTTTGGGTGAATTATTCAAAATAGCGTTAAAAAGTGTCAATTTAGGATTTTTAAATTGTGTTTTAATAGTTTATCCAAGAAATCGATTGATTTAAATAAAACTGTATTTATACGTAATATAAAATGAACATTAACACCTCTTTTAAAAAAATTGGTCAACTTTAATAATCAATTGCAGTTCGCTTAAAATTACTCGTAATATAATTTAAAAATTGGTCCCAATTAAAATATTTTACGCTTCTAGCTGGATTGTTGTTTTTTACAATTTAATGTAGTGAAGAACGGGTATTCCAGATAGTCTGTATCATTTCTACTTTTTAAATAAGCATTTTATCTTCCTTTATAATATTTGTTAAACGTCTAATAGGATACTAATGCTACCAAGCAAATTATTTAAAATAATTTTGTTAAATGAAATATGTCTTTATAATATTAAAATAAATATTCCAGATTTTCCCAAGATACTTATTTTAGAGGGAGTATTTATAACTTTTGAAGGCGATATATTTAGCAATGAATATATCAATAACACCTTGGATTATATGTTTAATTTTTATTAATATAGATATTCGTATAAACTAATACGAAGGCTATTCAGAAAGTAAGGAACGTTTCTGTCTGATGTCGTAGGCGCTCGCCGATCACGTATATTTTGGGTGTCTGCGTGCTCGGCATCTCAGTCGGCGTCCAGCCATCATAACGGGAACATTTCCACGCTGCCCGTTTTTTCGGTATTCAAATTTGAAATGTGCGCTGCAATTGAAAATCCCGCCAGTTGTGAGGTGCGGTCTGTGATACAGTTTTTGTTCGCAAAAAACCTAAAACCTATGGAAATTTATCGGCAAGTGTGTGAAATGTACGGAAACAATGTAATGAATGAAAATTCAATCCGGAAATGGTGCACTCAGTTTAAAAATGGCCGAACTAACGTTCGCGATGAAGAGAGGAGTGGACGCCCTAGCATTGTGATTGAGGAACTGGTCGTTAAACTTGATGAAAAGATTCGTGAAAACCGCCGTTTCACAATAACGGAGCTTTCGTTTAGTTTTCCACAAGTTTCATGGACTTTATTGTTGGAATTGTCACACAAAAGCTAGGCTACCGGCGACAGAATTCTTCGACGAAGAAATTTCTAAGCTTGTCCACCGCTATGATAAGTGCCTCAATTTGTTTGGTAACTATGTAGAAGAGTAGAATTTAGTCACTCTTTCTGATGTATATAATAATTTTTTTCTTGGACTTAGTTTCTTTTCAATTCCAAAACGTTCCTTAGTTTCTGAATAGCACTCGTATATTGGCAAAACTTAAACGTATTTAAACTTATTTCAATAATACGTCACTTACCCAATAATGCCCAGATTTTAGGGATTGTGTGTAATCTTCACACTTGAAGGAGCTGCTAGCGCTTAGCCAAACGATATATATAACGAGAGTGAGTTGTAAATTAGAAGGAAAAACGATGTCTAGACAAAGTAACGCGTAAGATGTGGGCAAAGCCCAAACATTTGTTAAGAACTGAAACTAGAATGAAATTAAACTATTTTTACTTCCAATTACGCTCAGTTATTTCGTTTAGTGAAATCAATAAATTATTCGAAAATCAGAATTCTTTTTCAATAAAAGAACATGGAACAGACTGCAAAATATGACACGGTTCACGTAACCCATAAATGAATCCAAAAAAAATCTTATAATTCGTGAATAAAATTATTTCATTTTATTACAGAAGGAAATGAAATAAATTCTACTTCTAGTGAAATTTATTTTCTTAACTGCGAGGTCCAATAAGTACATTAAAATCATAAATATTAAATTATTTTCCACTAATGAAACTCCATCAAACATTCTCTTTTTTTTTCTTCAAGCTTATTATACTATGAAAATTAATTTACAGAAACTAAGAACTAAATGAACTGAAGTTATGCCCTGAAATGTAAAGAAATTTTTTATTAAATTTAAGTTATCGAAAAATGCACTTGTACAAAATTATTAACTCAAAAATAAATACAATCGTGCAAACATTTTACATTTTTTCTTGGGCTGTAGTTGATATATTAAGAAATTTTATAATCGGGAAATGCTTTTGTATTTTTGCTAAATAATATTTTCCAATGTTATTTTAGGAAATATTAAAGATTAACTATTCAATTTAGGTTTCAACTTCTCTGTAATGAAGCATAATTTTCTACAAGAAAAGAAAAAAAAAACTTTTCCCACAAATAATAAAGCTTCTTTTTTAAGGAATAATTTTTGGTTCTCTTTATGAAAGTTCAAGTACATAAAAAATCATATATAGTATTTTCTTATATCATAGCTTAATGTGGAAGAAATTCAAAAATAATGATGATTAAAATGGAACTTGCTTCAATATTTTTAATTAAAAGACATTTTAAAAGCATTAGATAATACTGAAGATAAGATAAAATAGATTGGTTTGAATTAATTTGAAGGTAGTGAATATCGATTTTCTTTTTAAAAGTGTTTTCAGCAGTTGTATTTATAAGTTTTGTTATGAGGTTTCGCAAGTCTTCAAGTAAGAAATTTTTAATGACTTTTATTAATTTACAAAATATCTGAGAGAAAATGGTCAGACTTTATAAGAAAAAAAAAATTGAATGGTTTTGTATTTATTAGAATAGAGAAGGATTAGAAAATTGCATTCGTGAATTTATATTTGTATCATATATATTGTTTTATGTTTTTGCAGCCTTTCGGGGCCGCGGTAGCCTAGTGGTCAAGGTCGTAGATAGCGGCTGGCGGTTTTCCTTCAGTCGCGGGTTCGATCCTTGGCCGCCAAAGACCCGCCGTGTAGCCAGGGCTGATGCACGTTAAATCTGTTCGGGGCCCAATGTCCTCCGTAGGCGTGGTGTGGATGTTATAAGAGGGGGGTACCAGCTCAGGTGTCGTTCTCGTCACTTGACCGTGGTTCAAAATTACTAGGTCCGTCGCCAATAGCCCTCGTGTTGCTTCTAGTGCGACGTTAATAAAAACTAAACTAAAACTATACTTTAGCAGCCTTTCAAAGCGTAGGAGATATTAACACAGTAAATCATCAGCTTATTTCTAAGAAAATCGTAGTTTTTATTCTATTATTCCCTTCCAAATACAAAAAAAAATCCCTTTTTCTTACTAATTTTTTTTACTTGGAAACATTTAACATAAACGCATAAATTCACACTAGCACAGATTCACAGTTCCAACAATTAAAGACGGCGCTTCAAAATATCTGATCATAATAACGCTGACACTACCTGATATACAAAATGACTCACATATATACACTTTCAAAATACATTCTAGAGCCTTGTCGACTTGTCTAGGGGCATCTAGTTTTGTGTATAGTCTCGACTACATTTGTCTCCAAGTCTGCCGTGAAGGTTATGCTTCCTTTATCAGCATTACTACCCGGAGTATTCTTTCCTTAATAGCAAAACTAACTTTACAGACACTTTAGTCATTCGACAGCGAAAACAGCAAAGACGAAATTTTCAGTAACATCATTAATTATAAGCAACAGACACTTATGAAATATGAGTACTTAAATTTTAACTTTAACTTAATTTGAATTAAATAGCAATTTTCTATTCTATAAAAAAATGTATTAATTTTCATTGATTTAATTTTTCTTCTTTTATTTATTTTGAATGATTTATAAATAATACTCAGAATTATAGCGATTTACTGAAAAGTAAATTCTGCTTGTGCTGTTTTAGATAGCATATTATTTAACATTCTTTCTAGGTTGTAATTGTAGTATTGTACTTTGAATATATTTTGATGTATTTTTGCTACTAATTTGTTAAGAAAACTTGTTTACTTGCTTTACGACTTAAATTTTCGAGGAATATAATTGTTCAAACGTTTATTGATTCAAGTTCTACAAAAAATTCAGATTTCACTGTATTTTGATAAACTATATTTTACTACTTTTGACAATTATACTCCTGATGTATATCATAATGTTATTACTGCATCTAAATTTGCCTTCTTTTAACAGTGATGTTTATGAACTAAATCATGTAAATAATTTTAAAAATAACATTGAATATGCTGGAAATAAAATTAATCCTTTTTGGGTTTTTTTCCCCTTCCATAATCATTAGATTTTAGAACAAATAAATTTGTGAAACTCTCAATACTTTATTTTCTCAATTGCATTCTTACATTTTGTGTACAGCTATATAAAGAAAAATTAAACATTTGTTATTTTCATTTCGTTTGTTATTTCTCTTGTATGATAATCGATTTTTCTTTTTGGGATTAAGTGTTTATCAACTTCGCACTGATAAGCAACTCGATGTCTTTGTGTGACACGTAATTTTGATCCTCTGTCAAGTGAGGAGGACGTCACCTGAACTAACACAATCCTCTCCAAACTTCCTCACCGTGCACGTGGGATGACTTTAGACCTCTACCGGACTTAAGATGCAACAGTTCCGCAACACGACGGCTCATTATTGGTATCAAGACTCGATTCGATTAACAAACACAACACTGGCCGCGAATGTAATGTGTGACCTTGACCACTAAGCTACCGAGGTCAAAAGATCAATAATGACTTCGAATCAATGCTTAATTTTTTACATTTGTTAATAGCATGGAAGTGGCGAACTGTATCATTGGTATAAATTTTAACAAATACATTACTTAAACACATATTTGTTTGAGATTAAACTAGTATTTATGAAAGTGCATAATTTATTATTTTCTGATTATTCCCACATTTTCTTGTTTTTGAAAAGCATCTCAAATATCAACTTAACATTATAATACGATCAGAATAGTTTCTATATCGAGTAAAAGGATATCGGATCAAAGTTACTGAGGATAAAAAAAAAAAAAGGTTGCATGATTTGAGTCCTCATTTGATGTTCTATTAAGGGCTTGAACCCAATTCTTTGGTGTAGTTTTAATTACGTCACACTAGAAGCAACACGAAAGCTATTGCTACTGAACTCGTAATTTTGAGCTTCGGTCAAATGATGAGGAGACACCTGAGCTAGCACGTCCCTCTCATGAAGTCTACACCACTCCAAAGTGGAGACTTTGAAAAGTGACAGATAAGGATACACGCCTGGTCTTAAGAGACATCAAGGCTCGAATCCATGATTGAACGAAAACCGTCGGCCACGAATCCGCCACCGTGACTAATAATTACCGTGGCTACATCCGATTGGCTAATATCCGGGTAAATATCATGCAATAATATTATTCTTTGTATTAATTTTCAATACTATTTAATATTAAATAATATTAAATTATTTAATATTAAATATATTATTATTTATTTGTAATATGTGTGGGAAGTAAATTCTCAGACTGGATTATAATATCTTGTGTTTGGATTATTCTGGTATTCTAAAGAACTCAAGTTGATTCATTACCTAGTTTGAATTCATAAATGACTCTGTTAATTACAGACTCTTTTAGCATTCAGTCACAAATGAAAGAGAAGGAAGTAATATGAGATCTTTACAACTTGACCGTGGCTCAATATTATGAGTTTGGTCGCTAATAGCCATCTATATTTTTTCTATAAGTACAACGTTAATAAACAATCAGTAAAAATAAATAATTACCAACGTGATAAATTTTTTTGAACTTCATTTAAAAGAATATTTATTAAAATATATATGTCTATTGGATGATAAAAGTAAAGAAAAGATGTTAAACAAAATACGTGGTAGAGTTATTTAATTATAAGGTAGAGTTATCAATATATAATTAAATATTAAGTGATGTTAAATGGAAGATGTGTATGTGTGATTCGGCATTAGATGGTTTTCGACTCAGTGAAGGCGATGTTATTTGATAACAAAGTGTCGTCGGCGTTTCGTACCCTGATTCAATGAGTCCGAAAAAAATAATTGACAGGTCGCTTTTCATTGCGCTCTTATCAACCAGACCAAAAGGGAGGTCCTATTAAGGCTAGTTATTATGGCGTTTTAATTTCTGATATTGTTGTTGAAGAGATCCTCTGCATACTCCCCCTTCTATTCCATTGTGATGATAGGAAGAAAAACAATCTAATTGATATTTGTAAAGAACGTCGCTTTTCCAACCATTAGTACGATTGATATACATCCCTTCCTTGTTAAATTAAGCTTTTGTTAAGATTCTATTTGACGTTATCGGCTGCCTCTAGTTGAGTGGCAGGTTACTTTGAAACGCACGCCGCAGTTAGTATGTTATTAGTTGTGATTTATGTGCGCTTTTCTTAGTTCTCTCGACACATACAATTGTTTTTGGGTCGGGGGTACATGCAATCAGTAGTTCTAGGCTGAACTGCCATCTATTTTTCCAAGTAATGTGTGACCATTTCGGCATTATTTGGTTTTTGACCCCTTGGAGTGTCGTTGGCGTTTCAGATTCTCTTTCATTGAACTCAAAGAATTGACCTGTTAATTGTGTTGCGCTCTTACCAACTGAACTGTAAGAGGCGTCTCATTCGGACTAGTTATTAAGGCGTTTTAACTTCTGGATTTGTTGTTGAAGAGAGCCGCTGCAGCTTCGATGGAAAAAGGAAACAGCACGGAAAGTTACAGCATTTAATATAATTTAAAAGAAAATTGAAAATTTCATCGTCTCTGATACAATTTTGCTTTTTAAAAGTTGTATTCATAAAAATGTAATTTCAATTACTTTCAACAATCCTTTTCTGATGTTAAAGGAAGAAGAAACTGCTTTTCAAGCAAAAAATGCACTATACCTATTAGTTACTAAAGAGATAAATCACATCGACAAGAGTTTAAAAACTTAATAATACGACTGCTTTCCAATTACATTGAAGTGCCGAAAAGAGCGAAGTAAGTCTCGAAATTTCTATCGGAAAAATATTAGATGGTTAAGATTGTACATTAACAGGAAATTTCAAAGCAAAATGGCGAAAAAAATTCTTCGACATCAGAAATGCATCTGAAGTTCAAAGGTATTTTCTCTAAAACTCAGAGTTTTAATATATAATGTTGTCTTTAGAAAGAAAGGCTAAAGAAATGTCTTTGAAATATTCAAGAGGAGAAAAAATATTTAAATCTTGAGATATTTCAAGATGAGAAACAGTGGAATAGGTAGAGATTAGAATATATATATATACTTTAAAATTTAACATAAGAGTCTACTTTCATCAATTTTAAAAAGCTTGTAGTTTCAATGATATTTTAAAAATTAACTGATAAAAAGGAAAAAATAAGTTTAAACGTTTTCTTTTTCGATAAAATTATACATTACTGGAACATTGTGACTAGAAGCTATACAAACTAAAAGAAATTCGGAGAAAATCTCTCTATGCTTACCAATCGATTATTTCAAGTTCAATACTCTTCTGAGAAATCGTTTTACATGAATAATTTGTGACATATTCATGTTATTTTTATGTAATATTTTTATAATATAGTTTTACATGTTTTATTCCGTTAATAATTATTACAGCATTTCTAAAAATATGAATATAATTTCAATTATCAAATTGTAATTTTTTAATTCACTAAAAATTATTTGTAATACAAAAGAAAAATACAGACTGACCCTTATAACAATTGGAAATTGTGGTCAATGGATTCTAAACAATGGGTTAAGTGAACAGAGAATTAGTACAGTTGTACCTATGTTATGAAATTGTTGAGATATGTGAGTTAAAATTAAGATATTAATTCAGTAAATATTAAATAAATGTTAACTATTAATTTTATAACAAAATTAGAACTTCTGAAAATTTCCGTTATCACAAATTATTCATTAAATAAAATAACAAAGATTTTTAAATAAAATTGAATAATTTAAAGATGAAAGAATGATGTAAACTAATGATAAGGAATAATGAAAATGAAAAAAAAATGATGTAAATATTTAAAACTTATGTATCATGATTCTAAGGACTTTGAAAATCTTTTTACGAAATCTTTCAATTATATGAACAAAGTAGTCAAATTTAAAAATAGATTTAAGGACAATGTAAAAAAAATAATTTTTCTTATATTATTTTACAATTCTCTACTATTTTATTATATTTTCCTTAATTTCCAATAGATTCACTGGTCAAATTAAGACAAGATAAAATATATCAAATAAGAATTCTTGAATGTTTTTTAATAATTGTGTTTTTAAAAAATGTACAGCTTGAAAAGGAAACAGCTTTAAGAAAATTGTCATTTTAAAATAGGAAAAAATTGCAAATAGAAATTAATATTGGAATAAGAATTATTACAGAAAATCATTGCATTATATGGGTCGAGTCAACTACATTTTCTACTTTAAAGATATATTCGAAAAATTAGATATTGCTGGTCAATTAACTCAGTCTTATAATTTTCATTAAATTATTTATTTAAGGATATAAATGATCTGAGTGATAATTGTTTCAGCGATAATTGTTTGCTAATCAGTGTGACAATTATTTTATAATTATAACAAAAATTAGATTTTGATGAAATAAAACATGATTTATAAAAAGTAAAATGGCATCTACTTTAATTGAAATAAATTATATTACATTTAAATCTGGTATAAATCATACAAAATATTGATACGACTTACTTTGATCAAAATCTTAATTTATTGCAACAAGGTAATGTAATGACTAATTCTATCTATTGTCAATTAAAACATAACTATATAGAATCTTTCTTTAGAGATTATTATTTTATTTTTTTTAAAGAGAAATTATTATTTTATTTTGTCAATATTATTCATATGTTATTTCGCAATAATAGAAATCGGAACTTCGATAAAAATATCCGAACGAGTTAAATTATTTTTTGAAAATACCTGAGAATATAACTTTAAATTCATCTTTATTTAAATTCCGTGATAAGCAAAAACTATTTTACTAGATATTCATCATAAGACTATAAACATATTTCATTCGTATTAGCTTGAATTGCGTTTCATTAGAAATTAAAATTCTGTACAATATTTAGTTATTTAAAGTAATGATTGAAAAAATTAAAAAATGAAACTTCGTAATAAAATTTGCTATAACTATAGTTTTTATAAGAAATTAAAAGTGGAAAATTGCTATAATTATAGTTTTTATATTGATTTTAAATAATTATTCTTGGCATTTTTGGGAAATTTATTTGCTCCTAAATTAGTGTGATTTCAATGTACTGTGTTCAAATTTAATATGTTTTAAAAAAATCAGAATACGTAACATATTGCAGTTGAAAGCGATCAGAATTCAAACATACAAAAAATATTGAAACATTTTATTCAGATTAAAGAGTTATGTGAACAATTTTTCATAATTAGCTTGACACTTTATATCTTTGTGATTAAATATTCTTAGGATTAGTGATTTTTTTTTTACCTTTAAAATTATTTGTTTTTATATTTTTCAAACATAGAACTTCAGATAACTTTTTTCATGTTTATGTTACAAAATAATTCAAAAGAATTACAAGAATAACATAAAGTATTTTATATTTCAATATATCCAGATAGATTCTTACTATAAGTATACAATATTATTAAAAATATTCAAATATACGAATTGTGATAATACCTTCTTCATGTATTTTCTGTTTTATTTGAAGCTGTATTAAATCAATGTCAGTTCCAATGATTTTAAGTATAACTAGATTTATTTGTTATAAGCAAAATATACGATTTTATGAAACAAATTACTATTATTTCTGAATATAAAGTTACGAACTACAAATCTGAGCTCGAAATCTCTAATTACAATTCTCCCATTTTTTCTAAAAACACATTATAGTTATATGAACATTTACTGCAAATTATCAGACGAGATTTAGTTCAAATAAATATTATTTAAAACAATCGCTTGGAAAATATAAAACTAATCTACTACCAGATGATATATTTAGATTTTTGTTAAATTGAAATTTCTCCATCAGCTATTAAATATTTATTAACATTATGTTAATTTGAGAAAATGAGAAAATGTCGCTGTCTAAAATTCGTGGGCGTAAAATAAAGGATAAATGGTGTTAGGTTGCAAAGATTAATATTACAATTCATTGTGATTATAATAATTACATTTAGTTTCTTGATGAATATTTACAATGCTAATAATTATTTAATTTTCCATTTTTCCATTTGTTTCTATTTTAATTTCCAAACCAAATAGTATTGTCTACTCTAAAATTTATCGTTCGTTCTTATTTTAATATTTCATTTAACTGATTTTTATGGTATAACCGTCTGTTTTATAACTTTTATTGTTAACATAGTTAACATTTTTGTACTTAAGAATGCTTTGCCTTCAAAAATAAAATTGCATTAGAAATTTGATGAAGGTATTTCCTTTTCTTGATAGTAATTGCTTCTGTGGATCCTGAGGCTCGGAAGTACACTTACTTTCGCTAATTAATATTCGTTTTGAAAAATTCTACATTTTCAGGAACTTAATAGCTGGAAAAAACAGAAGCGCATGTTAAAATAAAATTAACAAAGCCAACTTCAATTTTTCAAAAATATTCATTTATTATTTATTCTTGAAAAAGTTTTTTCATGAAAATGAAACAAAAACTAATAACTTTACAGATTTGAATACAAAAACTTATAATTATTCAAAACGACTGAAAATTCATGTATTTTCTACCTAATTACTCCTGCCTAAATAAGATTTCTAAAATTTTAAAATGAATCAATTGCCTGGAAAAGCATAATGCATTTATACCTTTATCTGAAATTTAAACTATGATTTACACATTTTAACTGCACATTTCCAACTCATGTCAGAACTATATGCCAGAAATTAAAGTAGTTTTAGCATTGTGTAAAGGTAAAGAGGGCAAATTATTAAGCGAGAAGTATTCAATTAATCAAATAAAGTCTCCGAAATATCAGACAAAGGCTAAATCGTCTCTCTATCGCGTAATGTTCAGAATTGAATTAGAAAATCTTTGACAATTTTGGAAACTTTAACCTTCGCTAAATTAATTATAACCGTGATTGGAAGCACGTCTTTGTAATGCGATTACTAGCAACGATTTCCATTTTCTTTTTGTTTCGTCTAATGGAGTGAATGTGTTGGAATGCTAATTATTTTGCATGTGAAAGCAGAAACAGACTTGGGTATGAATTGATCGGTGTTTAAGTATGTAAGTTATAGTTTTATAGTTAGGTAGATAGTGAAATATATAATGGTTTATAAGAATTGATAAAAAAAAAAAAAACATCGAAACTAGCAGCATTAGAATCATAGTAAAACGCTTCTATTACGTTTTATGCGTTTCTTCTCTATCATAGAAGAATAAGGTTTTTAATACTGTGATTATGACGGAAGCATTATTTTGAGTAGTGAAAATAAAATGTATAAGTTGTGAGAAAAGTAAATAATATTTAAACTAACATCTTACATTTCAAATATATGCTCTTTTCAGTATTTTTTGTTTCGGTAATATGGTTTTTTGTTTTCGTTTCTTTATATGAAATAAATCGATGTTTTAAGGTTAATGGTTTATTTATCTTTTAAGTGTATTATGCAAATACAGTTTGATAAATACTAAGACCATTGATTATGGCCAATGACAGCCATTTTGTTTTCGTGAACGTAATGTTAATCCTATGGAGTTTCCATTTTCGTTCTCAATTCTTTACTATTTGATCCTTTTGATTGTAATAAAGTGCATCTAAAAGAGCAAAAAAAAAAAAAAAAATGACCAAGACATCTGCGGAATTACTTTTACTTCCGAATTTCAAAAATATTTTTAAAGACCAGAAAACTCATAAATGAATCATTAACATAGAGATAAAAATATTTTTACAAATCGGATGGACAAAGTAATTCCGCAGAAGCCTTCATTATATTTTGTTCTTCCATATGCACTTTATTGCATTCAAATAGATCAAATAGTAAAGATTTCAGAACTGTAGTCGAAATTTGATAGGATTAACATTAAGTTGACGTAATCAAAATGGCTGGTATAGCAAACGATTTTCTTCGATTCGATAGCAAACGCAGCAAACGATCTTTTTCATGTATAAAAAACCAATTTTATGCAAAAGTTAAACTAATTTACCAAATAAAAATTTTAAAAAATAACAATTATTATTTGGGATTTACTACATTATATGACGCCATATACTATGACGTCATATAGCTGACGCTGGAGTCCTCTAGTGACTGTTGAGAAATAACAACAGTAAAGATGGCATGACAACAGAAATACGGTGAAATATATTTTTTTTTTTCAAAACTTGTTGAGTATTGAATGCGATAGAAAATTTTTAAATAAAGTTGATTTGAAAATAATATTTTAATAATATTTTACGAAATCAATTATTGTTGTATTTCCTTTTTAATTTATGTACTTTTTAATTTATGTACTAATCATTTGTACCTCTCTTCTAAAGTGTATTTAATCAAGAAAAAATTGTAAATATGTGTCGCATTCTATGGATTAATGAAAGTTATTTAAAAAAATAATTTGGTAATTAATATGCAAAAATGTGAAATGAAGATTAGAAATGAAGCTTTCTCTCTTCTACCAACAAGATTCATAATTTCTTCTTAACTTAATAATACATATCCTTTAATTGTCATCGAATTATGGAATACTAATTTGTACGCTTAACGGTTTCGTAGGATTATATAATATTTAAGATGATACAAATGTCATAAAAACGAGATCTGTTTAGAATTTGATTTCGAATGTTATATATTTAATTTAGACTCTGTAAAACAAAACACTTGTCCCCAAAATGTGATTAACATTTTAACCCCAAATTATAATTTAAAAGGAAAATCATCTTAAAATATTTTTTATCATATTGTAAAATCATATTAGAAGATTTATTCAATAATAATTGCCGTTTTTTATTAAAAAAAATATCGTTAGTTACAGCTAACGAATTAAAAAAAAACCACTTTTTAGTACTGCCAAGCCAATTAAGTTGGAAATATTTCACAACATTAAAAATAAAGAAACAGTGAAACATTTCACTGCACTTTTTTAATGTATAACAACAAAAATATATTTTTTCTTGATGCCAATCACGAAAACAATTTTTTCTCATTCAGTATAAAAATACATTGCTCACTTCAAATTTTGATTGGCGGCGATACTTGATAGAGTTTTTGCTCACACTTCACAACGTTCTGGGTTTTAGATAATGATAGGCCAGGAACACCACCTGGCAGGTGTACTCAGACGATCAAAAATAATTCAAAAATCCTAAATTCTGTGAAAAAATTGGAATAACCATTCTAATATTTCTCTTTATTTATACTCTTGGAGCATTTTGCTCTTCCAGTTCTTCATCCGAAGATTTCAGTATTCTACGAACCAGATGATAAAGCTACTGGTGGATCACCTATCGACATTTCTTCATCAGATGAACATTCTACAGGTGTGTCACTGCAGCCCAAAGAGATACTTTCGAAGAAAGACAATCTCTGCTATTAGGTTGCGGCTTCTAAGCACATCAAATGACATAGGCGATATTCAAATTGCTCAACAAAAATACACATTATATATATATATATATATATATATGTGTGTGTGTGTGTGTGTGTGAATGTGTAATGATTTACCTTTAATTCATATTAGTTTCTCATTATAATAATTAATTAATTCCTGTTCTCTCATTTAAAAGTAAAGTGTTCATTCTTATTTCCTGATACCATTCCTTTTTAACTTAATTTATGCAATCGCCTGTTCTTGAAAATTCGAAGAATAAGCAGATCCCATGCCTTCCGACCTGTAGGGATGATCCTTGCCATACTTTATGTCTACACTAAAATTCCCTCGAAATCTCCATTCATTCCACATTATATGACGTTTATTGTGAAAAATCCTTGCTATATAATCTATTACACAGCGAAAAGTCCACCTCTTGCTCTTACACTCCTCTATGAGGATCATCTGAGTTATTCATGGTCTTTCACTCTTCCCGAAGCCCGACTAAAGTCTGATAGAATAAATAAAATATCTATTCGACCATGAATTCAGACTGTTCCATTAACGTTGAACTAACGATTAATATTATTCAATATGTATGTATATATATATATATACGGATCAAAATAAATAAATATCAAAGTTGATTTAAATTTACTTTAAAAACCATATTTTAGGTTAAACAATTATTTTTTAATTATTAAGTTGAAAGTTTATACATCAACTACATAGACTGGAAAATTATCTAAAAGTAAGTTAGAACTAAATGTATTAGAAATTACAACTTAGTTTCAAAAGTATTTAAAAATACCACTCAAAATAGTGAAAATAAATTAAGGATTATTTTTTTTTAATTTTAAAAATAACAATATATTTCAGGACTTATAAAAAAAAACGCAGTGGACTTACCTATGGATGTTGAGGGACTTTATGTTACCTCATAAACTTAATATATCATGTTATACACTGAGATAGCAGTTAAAATGCGACACATAATGGGAAAATATTCCTTCTCGAAAATTTCGAGATTCACAGAACTGCTAATACCTTCTGTGGATGATAGAAGTTACTAGGCATTAATCCTGAAACATACCGTTATTAATGGACAAATAGAATATTTTAATACTGCTAGTACAATATTATTCTAAGTAAGGTACTTTAAAGTACAGTTGTTTGTGAGTGTGTGTGGAGAATGAAGGCTTCAAATACACTCAAAAATCAGGAATAAGCATTGATTTTTCAGAAATGCTCTGTTGATTTATTTTATATAAGAAAGTTCCACATGCACATAATCTCAAACTGAAAGTTCTATTATATCTATTATTCCAAAGTATGGTTACAATAATAAAATTTGGTAAGATACGTGTTTTTTGGACATGGGTTTTAATTCAAACTTCACACTTTGCGAAACATAATTTTTTTTTGTACATTAAATTTTAAGAGCGAAAGGCAATGTTGAGTCAATTTGAATTTGTTCAATAATTAGTTTTAATAATTTATTTTATTATTTGATTTTTATTAAATTTATCATCTAAAATAAATAAGGGTAAATTTTTTTGGTTCAATTACGCATTATGGTAATCAATTAAGCTGCGTGTAATTAAAATTAAAGCAAATGATGAATTGTGTTAGTAAGTTGAATATACTTAAACTGAATGTAGTTCAAATTAAAGCAAACGATAAATTATTAAGCGAGGTTTTTTTTTCGACCATTTGGTGACTTGGCGAGAAACTTGGCGTAAAATTAAATTCTTCAAGTAATTTGTTATAATTAATTAATTCTTATGAATTATAATTCAATTACCTTATTGTCATATAAAGCAATCGTGAAAATAAAATTTCAGGTCAAGTGAGCTCTTTAAAATGTGATAAAATGGGTTTTTAAGTTTTAACTCAGACATACAATAGGAGTTAAAGAAAACTGACTAATAATTATATTGAAACAATTAATTTTTTAATATCGATTTATTTATCGTATTGTGTCATCAAAACAATCGTGTACAGAAAATTTCAGCTCAAGTTTGCGCTTTAATTAGATTTGAAAAAATTAAACATTAACTGGCCTCCAAATCTTATTAAATTAATTTCTAGTAAAAGTTATTTTGTTCTTCTTATCAAATATATTGAAGATATTTATAATCCTTCTTAATTTTTGTTTGTACATTTTTTAGTCACATGTTTTTGTTGTTGTTGTTTTTGTTTACTGTAATATACTGTTTTATACTTACTTCTGTAAGCCCTGTGTGATACTTAGTGGTACACAGGGATGTTGTTTGTTGATCAATACAAATAATTCGAGGTTAAAACCAACATTTTTATATGGTGGCAAATTTTATTAAAGAAAATTATTGAAATATTAGTTAAAATTGGTCTCAAATATCTAAATATTGCATTGTTAGGCAAGTAAGAACGGTTCCCAAAATTTCAGAGCTCTAGCTTAGTGGGAAGTTGGTTAAATTAACAATCGAAAATTTGATGACACACACACCAAGTGAAATACATAATAATTTTTAACTTTAAAATTTACTTAAAAAGAGACATTTGTGAGCGTATTAAAAAATTCATAATGCTTATAAAATCAAAACATGCATTTGAAAGTTTGTAAGTCATTCTATTAAAAAAAGAATGGGAACCAGAATTCAGTAAAAATTATTGTGATAAGACACGGCACCAAATATTGGAATCTTTCTTTCTTGCGAATGATTACTGACTGAAAGTCAACAATCCTTACTATCTCCCCTTTGCGAGTAGAAAAGTTTTACGATACCTCATGTGGCGTATGTGGAAATCCCGTTGATCCCCAGAGGGGGAAAGAAATTTTTTCCTCAATCCTAAAAGCGCCGAGGGGAAAGAATATTTTAACTTATTAAAATTACTGAAATATTAGTTAAAACTTGTCTCAAATGTCTAAATATTGCATTGTTAGGCGAATAAGAAAGATTTCCAAATTCCAGAGCTCTAGCTTGTTGGGAAGTTGGTTAAATTAACGATAGAAAATTTGATGACACACACACGCACTCTCTCACACACATACCAAGTGAAATTCAGAAAAAACGTTGTAATGTAAAAAAGAGTCCGCTTTAAGATATGAGAAAAAACACTTTTAAAGTTTTGACACAGATAAGGTTACAGTGTGAGTTAAAGAAGACCCATTAAAAAAGCAATTAAAGCAAGCAATTTTTTTGAAGCAAATTGAGGTTAAAAATGACTTGATTTCAACTAGAATCCATACCTACTTTTATTCCTTATTTAAAAAAAAAAAAAAAAAAAAAAAAGCTTACTTTGTTCATTAATAAGTTCTTAGTTATAATTTACGTTATATATTAAATAATTTTTCAATTACTATAAAATATAAAACATTTAAAATAATAATATATAAGGATAGATGATAATCGACGCTACATTATAGACGAAAAACACAATCTATCTTATTTATACTGACTTTTCGATAAATAAGTTTTATCATACACCAGTTTCATCCATCAAAATGTCAGACACAGTTTCATCTATTGTTAAGATAACTACGTAACAAATAATGCATCATCTTTCATTTCCTGTTGAGAATTCTTTAACTTCCTCCTAAATGTTATGAGGCACATTATTGCCTTATTGACCGTAAAACAAACCCCCAAAAGGGGTGCATAAATTCTCGATATCATTACTCAACCCCTGTTCTGCAAATTTTCATAATTTTTTGGCTTCCTCCCAATGTTTACTCTCTTTCTTTTGTTCCGAAGCAAATCTCTAATTTCGTTAATGTTTGAATTAAACATTTGTTTCTTTTGGATAACCAACGAAAACTCTTTTTTGGGTGGTTAAAAATTATTTTTGCGAATTCAAAGTTTACGGTAAGTCGAATGTTAAGATTAATATTTTCTTTGATATCTTATGTAAATGTTTATTTAGTTCAGATGTCAATTAAAATATTGCTCTGAAATATTTCATTTGTATTTTTAATTTTGATTCTTTAATGAAGGTATAGGCTTTTCGTTGACTGTTATCTGAAATGTACTTATGTCTTATTACTGATTTCTCATAATTCAGGTTCAGCCTTTTTGGAGTCTTCATCCCTTGATTTATTCGGTATATATACTCTTCAAAAAACTGAGTAAAACCAAACTATGAAAAGTTAGGTAAGAGTTATTTTAAATAAAGGTATTGGTTCATTAATTTATAGAAATATTTTAATACACATAACTTTCCAATTTACTTTTGGCAGTCCGTGGTAGGTCATGGTCGTGGCAAGGTGATTTTCATCGAGTCGGGAGGGGTCGAGTCATTTGCCACTAAATACCCTCCATGAGGCCTCTATAAATACCATAATTTAAATTTTTAATCCTCCATGAAGCCGGGGCTGAAGCATATTAAATCTGTCGGGGTCCAAAGTCTATCCGTTGGCGTGGTGTGGAAGTTGGGAAAAGGTGTGGCAGCTTCAGGTCTTGCCCTCGTCTCTTGAAAAAGGTTTAAAGTTGCAACAACAGCAATCAAATACGAATGGAGTGCCTGCCCGGTGGACTCTTTACTCCCTGTGAATTATTCCATGAAATACTTTTGAGGTAAAACTAGTATTTTAGTGATGTGTATTATCCCATTTCGTTTTAAGTTTGTAAATGAAAAGAGTGAGGATATAAAGAATCGAAAAGAGATCAGATTGCAAAAAGGAAGAAATAAAGTTTTTTTTTTATTAATGTTTAATTAATATATTATATCTGTGAAATTGTTAAAGAAAAGGTTTTTTTTTATTTATCTTATTATTTTTTACCTCTTTACCTCCTCTTAAAGATCGGAATCGATAGGAAGGCGAGAATAATGTCTTTTAGATTATATAATCTTATTTTTTTTATGAGGAAGTGATAGGACAGGTAATTTATATTTTTAATCTGGAAGAATCAAAGTATACAGAGGGAGGAGAGCGAAATACAAAAAGGTGGTGATAATGGACCTCGCCGGTGTCTTGGCTGTTGAA
>BMAW01086078.1:216034-234059 GCA_019974015.1 Nephila pilipes
TATACAAAATGACCTATAAAAATATATACATAAATTAACGATGTTCCTTAAAATAAAATAATTATAAAGCATAAGTAAATTCCCAATATTCCGTACAAATTGAAATAATTAAATTATTAAATCATAAATAATATTCGTAACAAATATAAACATAAAAACTTGTGCCACTAAATATACCCACCTTAAAATATAATTAATAATATATATAAAATACATATTATTATTTATATATAATAATAACTGTATATAAATAATAATAATATAATATAAATACATTATATTACAAATAATAATGTAATAATTTTTAAAAAAAATCTTCTTTTATTTTCCTTCGGAATTTTGAAAAACTTCAATTCTGCAATTCCTTGTTTATGTAGGTGTTTCACTGTTGTCACTATAGACTTGCGGTCACAGTTACGCACTCGAAGTAGGCAGTTTTCGTCGTGTGGTGCGTTCGAGCTTCGATCCCTTTAAAGAACCTTCGTGTAACCGGGGCGAATGTCCTTTAAATCTGTTGCGGCTCAAAGTCCTCACGTGATGAGGTGTGGAAGTTCGGAGAAGGAGATTCCAGCTCAGGTATCGTCCAAATCACTTGAGCGAGATCAAAATTTGGAGGTCCGTCGCCAGTAGCCATCGTGTAGCTATTAGTGAGATGTTAATAAAACCAAACAATAAAAAGTAGATATTTCATCATTATCTGAGACAGTCTAACTAAGAATTCCTCCGCGTTTCTTACAGGTACTACTTTACCAATTGAGGTATCATCGGTAACAACAAAGACGGGTATTCAATATATGCAAAATATTAATATTTTGTTGAATTAATTTATAAGCGTTATAATGCAAAGCAATTAATATAAATCAAAAAATGATAAGTTTTTTTAACGTGTGCTAACACACTGCTGCTTTGAGAAAACGGCATCAACAAAAGTACGGGGGTATTTAACAAAGGATAAAATGTGCCAGGTTTAATAGAACAACATTATAATTCATTATGACTATAATAATTACTTTTTATATGTTTTCGGTACATTTGCATCGCTAAGATATATTTCATTTAATATTTTATCATCTGATTTTATTTTAATGTCCGAACAAATAATTATTGTCCACTTTAGAAACATATAATTAGCTTTTATTTTAATATTTAATTTAATAATTTATTTCCGAGGCAGAATCGTCTGTTTTTATTCTTTTTGTTGTTCACATTGGCAAACATTTTTGCACTTAAGAATAATTTTTTTTTTTTTTGCGAAAAAAAATGCAGTAGGAAGTTGAAGAAGATATTTTCTATTCTTGACAGTAATTGCTTATGTAGAGCCTGGGTCTTGGAAGTACTCTTACTTTACCATAGTCACTTTTAAAAAATCCTACTTCTGGTTTCTGTTCGAAACAATGTGAAAACGAACTCGTGTAAATTAGTCATCGAGAAGAACGAAGAATGTGTTCAGATAAAAAATATCTAATGAGATTTTAGTATTATTTCTCGATTTCAAATCATGCGTCATAGTGGTAAAATCAATGGATATTTTACAGCGTTAAATTGGAAATAGTCGGAAAACGAATCATTGAATAAAACTAGCATTTATTAGTTTATTGCTTATTAGTAAGGGCCGCGGTAGCCTAGTGGTCAAGGTCGTGGACTAACAGTCGGCGGTTTTTCATTCAGTCGCGGGTTCGATCCTTGGCCGCCTTAAGACCCGCCGTGTAGCCGGGACTGATGCACGTTAAATCTGTTCGGGGCCCAAAGTCCTCCCGTTGGCGTAGTGTGGATGTCATTAGTTATAAGTTAGATTAGGTTGCCAGTTCAGGTGTCGTCCTCGTCACTTCACCGTGGTTCAAAATTACAAGGACCGTCGCCAATAGCCCTCGTGTTGCTTCTAGTGCGACGTTAATGAAAACTAAGCTTATTAGTAATGTGTGTTAAAAGCAGAAAATAATTGAAATATCCTATCAAATAAAAAACAACCTGATTAATTTAATTAATTAATTTTTAAAAAAATACTTTAAAATCCAGAAGCGTTTTTCAATTCATCCAATACCTAAACTTAATATCATGAATTTCTGAATTAGTAATTTCTACATAAAAACTTGTATTAAATATATTTTCTTAAACAAAATGTAAGATGCAACCGAAATAATATCATCAGAAACAAAATGTTAAATGTTAGGAAAATGAAATTGAAGAGTTTCTAGATATATAAAATAGAAAATGAAAGAGGAAACACAAAAGGAAAAGAATGAGAAAATATTTGAAATTAAAAAAATAAGAATGTGTTAATTTGAATTTCGAAATTTCCATAGAGTAACGTAAAAACACGTTAGTGACTGTGAGACCTCTTACCACGAAAATAAATGTTTTATTACGTGCGTAACCACATTAATTCTTCAAATAATCTTTTTTTTTTTTTGTTATTATTATTATTTTATTTCTGCAAAACACTGAGTCATTAGTACCTTTAAGAATTTTTGACAAAGGATATATATATTTACCTCAAGAAGAAATTTTCCGCATTTTTAACAGAAAAAAGCACATAACCCGGCATTAAAAGGTAAGAAAAAATTGAAGAAAAGAACGGACAGAAATCTCTTGCCGTCAAAACTTTCTCTAAGAATTCCTCAACTGCAAGGAAAGCTTTTTTCAAAAGCGGTCGGACAATTTAAAAGTTTCATTTAAATTTCCGAGGTTCCTTTTTTGCTCGCCGTACAAAATACAGAAAGAAAGAGAATACTTGAAATAGAGAGCTAGTTTAGTTTCGGTCGCTGAAAAAGTTTCGAACACAAAAAGTAGCTTTTCATAGAAGGTTGCGACTCTAAAATATTTCGGAATTTTTTTCTGCATTTATTTAAAAGTTAGTGAAATATATTTCCTTATCTCGCTCTATTCCTGTGCTTCTGTGTGCGATTCGGTTATTATAATAATATTTATTTTTAATTTATATATATTTTTGTAACACATGTTCAAAACTTACTATCCAATAAAATCATTTTCCCGATTTATGAAAACCTGTAATTGAAATTCAATGAATATAAATTATCTGCTATATAATTGTTCGTTTTATAAGCATCAGGTATACTTTAATAATAAAATGTTTTGAATTTTAAGTTATATTTTTAAATAAAATATATTTTATATGATTTTTTGAAACGCGTATCACAATTCTGAAATATTGCTAATGATTAAAGTGAACTTTATTTGTAGATCACAAAGACTGAATACCACATGTTATAATTAAGAAAGTTCTAAAATTTTGCAAACTTTTTTTCAAAATCTACTAGGAGGAAAAATATTGAACGTTAAATTTGTATTGTCTATGCTGTTTTCAAGATGAAACATTTTGTTGTAAATCTGGCTGCTTAAATGAAAAATAGTATTAACGAATGCTTCTGCATTATATACAAGCTTAGAAGTAAAATATAGGAACTTGGAATGATGTTATATTTTAATGAAATTTCAATTCATAATCATAAAAAAAATGGTAAATTATTGTTTACAAGCAGGAAAAAAAAAACTTTTACAGATGATTTAAAAGTAAAATAAGTTTAAAAGAAAATAATGGTAATAAAAAAATTGAAAATGGTTTTGATACTTTCATTTTAATATGTGATAACATATTTTTTTTTTCATTAAAGTCTAGAAAAAGTAAAATTATTCAAAATGAATATTAATTAGCATAAAGTAAGCGTATTTTCTAGCCCAAGGCTTCACTGGAGTATCAACTATCAAGAAAGAAAAATTCCTTGCTTCAAATTCCTACTGAAGTTTATATTTTCACCAGCAAAAAGTACATAAACGTTTGTCAATGCTAATCACAAAAAGAATAAAGATATCGTAATTCCGAACCTTGCTCAAACTACGAAGACGGAACCCCATATGGTACCTCTTTATTAAAATATGTACACAACGTAAAATGGTGTGTATATGTATGTATACTACATATATATTTGTAGTATTGTGACATTGTGCTATTCGCGGTTTCTCTTCACTAACCTTGGGGACTTTTAATTGAGATTGATTGCTTTTGCTAAACAACCTTTGCCCAACCAAAATTGAAACGTGAATATGTAGATAGAAAGCAGGTAGAAATGAAGTGAAGCGGGAGAGTAAGGAAATACATAAACTCCGACGGAAAGTCGCGATAGAGAGGTTGAAGGAGAAGTAGAAAGAGAGGTTGAAGGAGGAGTTGAAAAGAGAGGTTGAAATAGGCGATTGGATTAAAGGTGTAGAGTTTCAGGAACTTTAGTTATTCCAGAATTCTACATTTGTTCCAAAGTCTGAGTTGCAATCGAGGAAGGCTTAGTGGTAAGAGTCTGTTAGATTACTATTGGTTGGTTGAATTAGGGTAGTAGTATCTTTGTCCTGGAGAGCATAAATAGTTGTTGTTATAATAAATAGAAGTTAATAAATTCCGTAAATATTGTTCTAGTGTCTCTTTGATTGACTTATTGTGTCTTAGTGTTTAATCATTGAATTAGCAATGGCACAAGAGGCAGCCCGGAACGGGCAGGCGTCACAGTATGTATATATATATATATATTTAAAATGTATAAATGCGTATACATGTATATATATGTGTGTGTATGTGTTTGTGTGTGTGTGTATGTGTGTGTGTGTATTGTCCTCATGAAAAAATTTGCGATTTGATGTCAAAGAGATATTGGACAATTGATAAATGCATCTGAAAGATCTTGAATAATAGTTTATGTTTGTATCTTAACTGAAAATAAACATTTCCTTTTCTGAGATTTAAAATGTCATTTTTATAACTCAAGAAGAAGTAATAACTTAAGTAAAAGTGATTTGTTTAAAGAGCAGGTATCCACAAACAGGTTCGCATAAAGCTACAGCAGTTACATGAGCAACTTAGAAAGAGAAAGCATTATTACACTAAAACTAAACCAAATATTTTCTTCTTAATCCTTTAGCAATAATATATTGAAATTCTGTATCGCATACTTACCGTAATGTGCCTGATTTCCGTGCGAGACTTGTCTGCTGCTACATACGTGATAACATTACATAATCCGCATATTTGAAAAACTCTTCAATAAAGGAATATTATTTGATTTTCAATGGATTCTTTCACATGACAACATGGATATAAATATGATGACTTGTTATCCATGGAATCTACAAATATGAACCAGACTTTCCCTGCCACTGGATGATGCAAATGCTGTCGGCTAAGTGCAAGTATTTTAACCAAACTCTGAAGAAACTCTTAATTACAGACCTTAACCGTTAAAGATCAATAATATATATTATAGAAAGAGACCAAATCACTAGAGAAGCATAAAAATGCCCCTGATAACACAAAAACCTAAATCAATGCCAGAAATGGTCTTGATGCTGCATTGACACAGCCTATTTATTGTTGTTCCCGACCGTTTTATGAAACATTTGTTAATTTGACATTGCCCCGCATATATATTTATCCCCACGAAAATTCCTCTAAGCCCTAAAGCACCTAATCTAGCAACTGCTGTCATTTAGCCTTTGAGATTATCTAATATATACTCTGTACTATCCATTGTCATGACAACAACAGCATTCTTCTAGCAACGAAAACTGCGGCATGAGAAAATTAATTCAAGATGAACATCCATGATGGTTTTATTTGATAGAGGACTCCCATTTTTGTTCGATGGAAATGAGCGATAAATGTGAATGACCACGGACCCTAGACGGGAGAGATACTTTTATCAGAAATGATTTATAACTTTTCTTGCGGGGAAGGAACAGATTGCTTTTTTTTTTCCCTGAGCGAATTCGAAAGTTTCGTCATCTGACTTCCCTCCCATATTTTGAAGATGTTCTTAAAATAAAAAGAATCTTATTTAAGTCCTTTGCAGAATCGTCAAAGAAAAATTTCCGATTCATAGACGATAGTTTGAAAAAAAAATATATGATTGGAACAAGATTTCATCTCCGGAATATTTCAACATTCAAACCACACTGCATTTTAGGTATGTTCCATGTTTTTAATATAATTTAAAGCATTGTGAAAGTCTTTCTAAAATATTTAAATGTTCATAATTATTACATTATCAAATATTTGAGACATAAATTTAAGAAATAAATGTAAATATTTTTGTTAATTCTTCGCATCTAAACTATTTTTTATTGTTTTATTACTATTTTTCCCTTTTAATTCCGTGAAATATGTTCCACAATTGGAACTGATATCAACATTTTTTTTTAAAAAAATAAATAATAAGTGTAGTATTTAACTTACTTAGTTATGTCATACAAAATTAAGCAAATGATTACTGAATTTTTCAAATTATTTCATCACAAAACAAGAAAATTATAGTCTGTTACTTTGCAACAAGCGATTCCAAGTCGCAAGTTTTTCCCCCACTGCTGTCAGTAACCACGGTAACAACACTTGCGAATGGGCATCACTCCCCCCCCCTCCCATTCGTTTTATTTTTGTAACAGACTTCTCATAAAAATGAAATTATGAGTTTCACAATCATCGTTGGTTTTTGTTTAAAATCTGCTCCATTAAAATATTTGTATAAAATCTGTATAGTATTTTATAAATATTGTTAACATGTAATTAAAATCATTTAATTTTCCTACTTCTTTATGTAACGAAACTAAACAACTCATTTAAACTTTTTTAAGTTAAATTAATTTGTATACCTATAGGTTTTATATTAATATTTTACTAGGATATGCTCTAATAAATTATATACTTTCGTTAGAAAAAAAATCATTTTCTAAAAAAAAAAACGTTATTTATATATAGTTAAAATAGAATTACATTTAACATAAAGTACGTCCAAACACGCAAAGAAATTCAGACCTCAACTGAAGTGTTGAAAATAAATGTAGTGGTAATTTTATATTAGTCGATGCCATGGACTGAAGGAAGGAAAACGGAAATGAGTGACCTTGACACACATATTCTAAAATAAGAGACTATAATAATAACGTATTTATTGTTCAGTTTAATTTTTTTTTTCAATGTATATATATATATAATCAAATAAATTTCATAACTTTTGTAAAATAAAACTGAGGAAATACCTCAGAAAAAATTCAAGTAAACTCTCAGAAGAATTTTAAAATCTAAGTATATAGCAAAAGTAACAATTTTCGATATCTTTGTTATATATAGCGTTTATACAGGGTATCTCAAAACTCATGGGCAAAAATTTAAGGGACTAGGCAGAGATAAAACATCTAAACAAGAAATTTTCTCCTGCAATGCATTGTCGGAGAAAAAGCTGTTAACCACTAGGTGGCGCTGAAAGTAACGTATACAGCACGAGTTTTCTTCAGGAGGTATAGCGACGCACAGTAATCAGGAAAAGGCCAAACTTCCTGAAATCCACGGTAGAAAAGACAATGTGTTTGAAATCTCGCGCTTTATGATTTCCATCACACCGCTGTATAGCGATTCACCACTTACTCTCCGCTTATACATCGTATGGTGAAAATTGCTCATTTAGATGTTTTCTATCACTCCTTAACCTATTCGTCCTAGCGTATCACAAGCGATACGCTCGTATTGCCTCTCCTGTGCCCAGCGTATTACATTTGATACGCTCTGTGAGTGTCTTCTACGGCCCAAAGTATCAATAGAAATACGCTTGATGAGAACGTTTTATTTCATTTTTTAATTTTACTATATGGCGTTACAATACTGCGAAATCTATATAGACAGGTTATTTGGAGTGTTGAATTGATTATATCGGCTTGGATTTCACTTCTGGCTACCAGGCGGGGGGTAATTGTTAAAAGTACGTGTTGCAAAGCGGGTCTTTAAATGTAATGACATGATTTAAAAGGAGCACTTGCTTTCGGTTTGCTTTATTCTTTCTTGCTTACTTCTTAGAAGTTCGAAGTAGAATTTAAGGCCCTTTATGGGGGGTTAGTTTTTTTGATAACAGATGTTCTCAGCTGTTCATTTCATTGGGTCGGTTTTAATTTGAAGCTACTGTCATGACGAAAAGAAAGTATTTGTCTGATACTGAGATTTTCGAAATAATGAATGCCGATTTTAGAGGAAGCCGATTTTAGAGGAATTTCTTTCACAAATTAGGCTTAATATCTAAAATCGTATGGGCACAGCGTAACACTCCGCGGTAAAAAGCCACGGGTCCAGAAAAGCACTTCTTTTTTCTCCCTCCACTAGCGAAAGGGTTAAATTTTAACACATAAGTTTCGAATTATCTTGTATACAATTACTGGTAATTAATATTAAAGTTAAATTGCGTAAATATTATGATATAAACATGAAATTTAAATGCAGTATTCACAAGAATGACCATATCTGGCTTTTTCGTTAACTTACAGATTTCGGCATTGAGGCCTAGACTAGCAATTGGTCTGCCTAAAATTTGGATTGAAATTCTATCTGCCAGGAAACAAACAAAAATCTACTTGGTTAATTCTACATCTGCACTGAAAGCGGTCAATATGGCTTATATGATTTGAGTCATAAGAGCGAAAAACATTTGACTTTATTAAACTGTTTCACATATTTTTGATTGATTGATTTTATTGACATCGCACTAGAAGCAACGGGAGGGCTATTGGTGATCGAGAAGTACCATTTTAACGACGTTTGAGTTGGTAACCCTATTTCTTCGAACTTCCACACCACATCAACGGGAAAACTTTGAACGTGCATTAGTCCCGGCTATATGGGTTGTCCTTAGTGGCATAAAGGCATTTATAATTGAACAACTTTCTTTCTTTTATTTTGTTCGAGAAAAGATTAAAAAAATTACTATTCACACTTTAGACAATATACTCCTTCTCAATACTTTAAATAGAATGAAAATATTTAGATTGGTTGGATTCTGATATTAATATAAGCCGTTCTAATTAAATCATTTTGTATTTTATCAAAGAGTTTGTGTTTTATGGAAAAGTTAGCATTGTTTAATCATTTAAAAAATATGCACTTACGATTTATTAAATTTACTTATGATTTATTATATGTACTTATGATTTATTACATGTACTTATGATTTATTATATGTATTTATTGTTTATGATTAAAAGTATTGATTGATTTTTATAAGGGAAATTATCTCTAACTGAGCATTTAAAAATCATGTTGTAACATGTCATATAATGTTTCTATTCAAAAATGATATCAGATTAATATTTAATCATATTATTGATGCAATTTAAAAAAATTGAGGTTAATTTTTTTTTTGTTTATTTCAGAAACCTGCTTCCCCTATATGTATTTATATTTAAAAATCATTTTTACCTAAAATCATCAATAATGTTGAAAACAGCTTTAGAAGATCGATTTCTTAAAAACATACTTAGTTTTTGAGGGAAAAAATTATATTATGAATGTTGAAATTAAGCATAACCTTCAATATTCCACGCCTTTTATTTACTTTTTAATAGAAAAACTATTCATTTTATTACAAAATGGATCCCTAATTCTATTACATATATTATATATACAATGGATAAGAATATGATAGGGATTGGTAAATATCTATGGAATAAATAACATTTTAATTGCATTCATGTACTGAAAAAACACGAATCGAGAAGAACCATTTTAAAGTTTATAGCAGTGAAAAAAATAAATATTATTTGCTTCAGTTAACTCAAAATATCGTCTTAAGCCTCTACTTATATATGTTTCTTAGAAATAATTGCATTTCATATAATTTCAACTCGGATTTTTAATAACTGTGATCACTTTTTCAGAGTATTAGTTTAGTTTTTATTAACGTCGCACTAGAAACAACACAAGTCCTATTGGCGACGGACCTCGTAATTTTGAACCACGGTCAAGTGACGAAGACGATACCTGAGGTGGCATCCCCTCTCCTAACATCCACACCATGCAACGGGAGGACTTTGGGCCTCGAACAGATTTAACGTGCATCAGCCCCGGCTACACGGCGGGTCTTTGGTGGCCAAGGATCGAACCCGCGACTGAACGAAAACCGCCAGCCGCTAGTCCACGACTTTGACCACTAGGCTACCGCGGCCCACTTTTCAGAATATTAATTGCACTAAAAAAAGTTGCAATATAATATATAATAATTATAATTAATAAAAATATTATTAATTTTTTGCTTCATATAACATCAAAATGTCTTACTTGTAAAAAAATATATGATGAATAAGAACTTATTTATAAAATTATTAATTAAATATATTAAAATTATCACAAAATGAGAATTAGTAACATAATTGGAATTAAACATAATTATAATTAGAACAAAACACGATGTATCAACTAAGCACTCGTAACGTACGCTCAAATCACTAAAAAGAAAGGTAAGCCCTGCATTTAATGATTAAAACAAAATAAAATTAGTATTTGAAAAGATTTTGATGGAAAAAATTACAAAAAATTTTTGAGATCTATAAATAAAGGATTTAGTTAAGTCTTAAAATTCGCTTTCTTACATTTTTCCATTTCCTTTCCTCCAATTTCTAGTTCTTTCATATGCAAAAGTATTATATTAAAATCAAAAGATAGTAATTAAAAGAATACTATTAAATAATGTTTTTAAAAAATAAAGCATTTTGTCATTTTTAGATTAGCGAGTCCCTTTGAATCTTTGAAGGTATAAAACACTTATTATCATTCAAAAATGCTATTTAAAGTTTTTATTTTTATTTGTTTTTGTCATTTATATTATTTATATTTGGTTTTGCAACATCGAATCCTCTTATTTTCCTTGACGCATTTTTATTTACACCCCAGGGACACAAAACAATTTTATATTGACCCGGAGATACAGATCTCCCCATTGGTATACTTAAATTTCCATCTTCTCTTCAGAAACGACATTTTTTCAATGAAAAAATCTTTTTTATCCAGTATTGGTAAGCGCTTGAGATCCTCTAAAGACAGATTAAATGCACAATCGTTCGCTATCTGTCTCCATGTACGTGAACGGAAAAAATAAAACGGATTCGAAATCTGCCCCTTGAGGTTCTTTGGCTTTGAAAGAGATTCATAAAAGCATACGATTGAAGTCCCTCTCCATAACAATATCGTCAGAAAATAAAGAATGGGAGAATTTTTAGGGTCTAAGAACAAAAACTAAAATTCTAACATTTCTCCATTTCTTGTAGGAATTATAATTTTTTTTTTGTCGACACTTTATTTTCATTATGCATAGAATTTATTGTAATAAATAAATAGAAAATGATGATAATTTTAGGGCAAAAAATGTGAAGGGTAATTTGCATTATTTTTCATAATTTTCAAAGGTTTTTCCCCCCATAGAAATACATTTATTAAGAACCAATTAACGTTTTTTTTCATGACATATTTAAAAACTGTTAAGTTGACTATGAATATTTTTATTTTGTAATAGATCTGTTTTACAATATACATTTAGAAAATAGGAATGAATTGTTAATAATATCATGCAAAAGTTAATTTTAATTCATCTAAAAATATAAAAAAAACTGTAATTTATTATTTAAATGTGTGTTTTGGGAATAGTTTGTAAAATTTAAATGCATCAAAATCTTCCGAAATTTAAAAAAAATAACATCGAAAGCGTTCAAAGAATATTTTTCAAAAGTATTAGTTATAACAACTCGAAAGATTAATTTCTAAATTTTTATTACTTAGAAATACACTAAGATATAAATACATAAGTATGTGGTGATATAAACTTTTAAGATATTTTGATTTTAGCTGTTTCAGTTGTTATACTTTTTTTTGAAAATTTTGCATTAAGACAGATTTTTGGATAAGGATTTTTCAAACTTTAATAACTTCATTCTCTTGGGAAACGATATTAGAAATAGTTTTAAATTCTGCACATTTGTTAGGTATTGATATCTTTTTTTCATTCGCCGGAAAAATGTGAATGCAATATATGAAAAAAGTATTATTTTTAATGTATTTCTAATAGTTTAAAAGATAGTTAAATACTCGCTTCTCTTTCTCCCAGAAGTAATTTAAGTGCTTACCTGTGGTTTTTTTTCTTGTACTGTTTAAAATCTTTTCTATTAATAATCTCTACTTCAAATCAAATCTCTTAAATAACAAAAGTAAAACTGAGTTGCAGAAACCAGAATACGAGGTATTTAAAAAGATGAAGAGGAAGAGAGTGATTTTTAATAAACTTTTAATCCCATCGACATATCAAAATGCAAAGAGTTTCAATAAAATGTTTATTTTCTTTCCGTAAATAAGTGTAATATTTATTTACTAGTTTTTAATAATCTTGTACGAAGTATTTTGATTTGTAAAAATTATCTGCCTTTTAAAAATCTAATAAAATCGCTAATGTGCCTGGACATATCACACGCGGATTAGAAAATTAAATTTATACCAAACTTCTTTTTGGTGATTTGGAAACTTCTGGGGCTCCCAAAATCGAACGAACTACTTTCACTCTGTTTCCGTAACGCGCAACATAATATTATTGAATTCTTATTTGATATTATTATTTAAAATACAGAAAAAATACACACGTATCTAAAGGTACTAGTCTTGGAAACAAAAATGAAAAATTAAAAACGTATTAATTAACAAAATTGACATGTCAAAACTGCCAATTCACAGAGTCACAAAACTTAGTATGCACCCTGTAAAAATTTGACAAACTTTATTATTTTTAAAGAATTATATTTATTTCCCTGGTATACCAATATTTGATGTAAAAGAGTAAACAAAATTTTAGCTGGATAATAATCATTCGATTGCTTGAAAAAAACTTTACGTCTCGTTGTAAATGTGCTTCACACGTAAAATGCACATATGTATACAAAAAGTATCCAGAAAAAAAAATGGGAAAATTGCAGTTAAACCTGGAAAAGGGAGTAAAAGAATCTCATTTCGATGTCCAAGAGAAACATCAATGGAGGAATAAAAAAAAAATCATAAGATAAGATCTGTAAAACTTGCCTTATACTCTTCTACAGTTATAAGAAGATGTGTTTCTGAAGAATCAATTTGAAATTAAATTATAATATTTACGTAACTGAAAAAAGCGTTTATTTCTAAATCAAATAGAGTACAAATATTATATCTTCTAAAAAATATAATCCAAATCCTCAGCATTTTAGTTATAAAACAATATTCCTTAATGAAAGCTGCTTATTGTTTCCGGAAGTGATGTCACACACATACACTCTTAATGGTATATTTTGCGGAAGCCTAACCGTGGACGACAACTCTCAAACACCATCTTCACTGTTTGGTTCTTGTATGGGATTGTATGCCTGCAAAAGGAGTGAGAAAATCAGTTTTTATTGATTGAATCCATGATAAAAGGAAATAATTGCATTTTATGAAAAACAATTAAAATTTAAGTACTCAGAAATCAGGTTTTTGGAGTTCCATTTTAAGTTTCAACGACCAAAACGTGCAACAAAATTATTAAGTTAATTTTATCTGGCAACAGTGCATGGTGGTGGACGTCATCACTTAAAAAAGTTCCTTAGCCTATTGCACTCAGGTTCATGATCACTTGTCAAATATATGATCTTTTGAATTTTAGCCTGTACAATTGCGATATTTGAATTGATTTTTCATGAAAAACATGGATTTGGGTATGTAGTTTTTAAAGTTTTAAGTCTTGAATTGGAAATATTTAATTATAATGTTTTATTGTTTCGAAAAAAATCTTAAATTTTTAATTGAATAATTTTTAAATGGATAATTTTAATTGAATATTTTTAATTTGATATTTTTAATGGATAATTTTTAACTGGATATTTTTAAACGGATATTTTTAAAATGGATAAGTTTTATTTGGATGATTAATAATTGGATAATTTATTAGATGGTTTTTATATAAAAATTTTTAATTGGAAGGTTTTTAAGCGAAGAATATATTTTATTAGTTTGGAAAACAATTGTTTTTGAAAATAATTAGTAATTGAGATATCTCGCCATTCAATTTTTCTTCCTTGTTTATTGTTTCTTTTCTTTAAATTACAAATTGAATTTTGGAGTAATCCATTTTTATCCAACAAGATGCATTGGGGGAGGGTTGGTACCATAGAACTAGTTTAACCCCACAATTCAGTCCCCAGTCTGAATATGCATGTTTTGTTTTGTTGCGTATTCAGATTATTCTTTGGTTCAAATTAGTTTCAAATTTGATTAAATTTTTATTCATCTTTTAGTTTCAAATTTGATTGAATTTCATCATTTTTATTTAGTTCTATAAATGTTTTTTTGTTGTTGTTGTTGATTTTGGATTTTAATTGTTCTCTTACTTTTATGTTTTTTAATGATAAATTCACTGCTTTATCTTATATATACATATATATATATATATATATATATATATATATATATTGCTCACACCATTTTAATCTCAAAATCTTAATATGGTTGAACATGTGTGGTATCAGTTGAAAAAAAATCTGATCTTAAATTTAATATTAAAGCAAAGAACACTTTAAATCAGTTTTACAAATAATGAACAAAAGTGTCCAACAAAACATCACGAAGCTGTGTGAAGAATGTGCACCATTCGTAAGGTGTTCTGCATAAAAAGGAATAAATATGAAACAATTAAAAAAATAGTACTCTTGTAAATATGTAAGATATATACTCAATTTTTGTGATTTGTAAACCTGTAAATTCAAAGAAATAATTATGATACTTAACGTGACAGAACACTTTGAAAACACAATTTTTGCTCAAAATATCTATTTTTATTTATTTTTATTTTGATCTCATAAAATTCAATCTTTAGTCTTTGAAAGCCTTTTTGAATTTTATTTACACCTTATTCCGCTACTGAATTTTACAGCTGTTTTAACATTATTTTCTCTGTCCAGAAAAATTCTAAAAATGACATTTTTCATTAGTGCAAAACAAATTTCAAAAATTTCAAACTTTTAAGCATGAATGAACCTGAAAATTTATACAAATACTTATGATATATTTATATTTGATTATTTTTGAAATACTTATACATAGATTAGAATATTCTTCTGACTTTATAATGGGTAGGAAAAAAATTTTATATTTCAATAAAGTGAAAATTATAATGACTTTTTAAAGAAAGTTTAAATGTTCTGAGCTCGAACTACCATAGTTTCCTAAGTAAGGCTATACTATCAAAATAACAGTCTATTCACAGACATTATAAAACGCCTTTTTGACGTTAAAATCAAACTCACAAATGAAACTTTTCATGGGTATTTTTCTAATTTTGAAGCTCCATAAGCTTATAAAATAGGCGTTGGTAGGCAAAATTTAGATTATTTCAAAAAGTTTCTTCTCGAAAATGTAATGTTATCTTAACATATTATCAATTCTTTTTTTGTTTTTTTTTTGTTTTAGTCATACCTTTCGTCATGTGTATTTTACCGATTCTATGTATGCTGAGTTTATATGTCTGTTTCAAGAACGATGTTTTACTTCTTTAAGCTTTTATAGGGCTACTTTTTCTAATAGTTATGTACATTAAATTATTTTTTGACTTTAATTAGCTTAAAGAAAATAAGATAGTTTATTTTAATAGATAAAATTAATTTTTACGACCATTTTAGTGGGAAGTTTATTTACGACCATCAATATGTTATAAGTTCAATGTCATTTTAGTATATTTTTCGTGGTGCTTTTATGCTTTTTATTTCCTTTAATGTCGCACTACATAAAAATAATTATAAAATAATATCTTAATAAAGCTGTAAATAATAACCTCTTCATTCCATGTTAACCTATATTCTTTAAAAAATTATGAAGTTGGTGGAAAATATACTACCCACAGCCTGAGAAAGAGTTAAGGAGGAAAGTGATAGGTGTATATTCAGTTTTTGGAACCACTGTATATCGGGAAATGAAATTTTTTATTTCGATTCATACAGCTGAATAAAAAGTTATTTAGTACAGGCATAGGCTTCTATTGGCAGATTGAGATTCAGTATATGTTTTGTCTTGAGATAACATTTGAAAATATTAATATAATTATTGTAAAGAAGTTACAAAAAAAGACATTTTTTAGTATTTATTGAATATTTTTATTGTTAAAAGAGGGATTGTGTTGAGGGACTTTTATTTGGCAAATGTATTAATTCATATGAATTTCGATTAGTTTAGTTTTTATTAACTTCGAACTAGAAGCAACACAAGAGCTATTGGCGACGGACCTTGCAATTTTGAACCACGGTCAAGTGACGAGGACGACACCTGAGCTGGAACCCCCCCTCCTAAAATCCACACCACATCAACGGGAGGACTTTGAGCCCCGACAGAATTAGCATCCATCAGCCCCGGTTACACGGCGGGTCTTTGGCGGCAAAAGTATCGAACCCGCGACTGAACGAAAACCGCCGACCACGAATCCGAAACCATGACCACTAGGCTATCGTAGGCACATATGAATTTCGAATTCATATTTTAAAAAATAGAGTTTAGTTCATTTATTTTAAAATTATTGCACTGTCCGTCTTAATTAAAATTGCATAAAAATAAGCTAAAAAAGACATCTGCTCTAGTTTATAAGAACTCAAAATAAATTATTTAAAGAACTACACATTAATATATCATAAAATATCTAAGCGCCTTCTCTTACAGAGAAAAAAAATACTTTTGAAGAAATACATATGGTTTCATCATAACAGAACAAAATTTTAAATTTAGTTCTTGGATATGTTGTAGATGTTCTAATATCAGTGTAAATAGTTGTACATTACATTCAATTAGTTTACTCGAAAGAACTTAGAATTATGGATGCAAGTTCTAAGATTTTGGATTTGAAGGGATAATCTCAATTTTCGAAAATCTTGTTCTTATATAAGCAAATTTACTATTTCAAAATCGAATTAACATTCATTGATTATATATATATTCTTATGATTACAATACCTTCACTTGAAATACTCTGTACACGAGATGTTGCTATTAAAATGGATACTGACACAGGAAAATCTTTTGTTTTGGTGGCATAGATATTTACATACCATTACCTTCAATCTACATCCGTTATCTTTACCAACAGCTCTCCAAGTGAATCGTCCATTGTTCGAAATAGCCCTGGAAGTCTTCTGTCAGCTCTTTCAGGACGCGTACCGCTTTCTCATTCCCGCCTTCAACGGACTCAAATATTGTTTCTTTTAAAACAGATTTCACCTTAGAAAACCGATCGAAGTCAAATGAATCAATATCCGGGGAATAATCAGGTGGTATAACAATAGGTCGCTAAACTTGACACCACTAGCAGTGGCGAGACACCACTGGCTGATAATGTAAAATGATCTGGCACATTGTCTTGGTGGATAAATTTCCAGTACGGATTATTTGTCAATTCCTACTGTTTTAGCAATCGCATTAATACTAAACGCATAAATACTAATCGAAACTTAATACACATCTTTTCGATATTGTCATCCTTTTTTAAATTCCTACTATAAGCTCACACTCTCTCTACATATCTCGTTCAAATTTCCAAACGTTAATAAAATAGTTTTTATTCATCCACTCGAGTTAAAATACATTTTTTTAAACTTGTACTGGATGACACTTGATGTTAACACTGGTTTTTTTTTCAAATATTAATACGTTTAATTAAATTTGATTGGTGAAAATGCAGTTTAGCCCAACCGCTTGGAGCGATTTTTAAAAATTGCCAAACTTGGCGATTCATAATTTTTGGCTGAACTAGGGTAGCCACATTTGGCAAAATACCACCAAAAAATTCCTATCGCCAAGGGTGGTTGGATTAAATTGCATTCCAACCATTTAATTTACAGGATGATTTAAGAAACAAGTCAATGCTTCTACTATGTCAAGTGTCTTGCAATGGCAAAGTTGGAAGAGCGTTGGTGTATAATCTTCATGTTCTCGGATTGAATCTCTTCGAAGTATAAGATTTGTTTATTTGATTTCCAAATAATTAATTTTAGTTTTATATAGGAAAAGAAAAAAAAAATTATCTTATATAAGATATTTAGCTGGATTTAAATTTGGGAATAAATATCGTCAGTGACGAAGCGTGTAGATCGCGGAAAAAAAATTTCTTTTCCCACTTAATATTATGATTCCGCCATGTGTATATACATATTTATATTAAGTGTAATTATTTAAAAACAGTAACTA
>BMAW01086078.1:243065-262336 GCA_019974015.1 Nephila pilipes
TTGTGTACTTCGTTCCGGTGCATTGTGCTCATCAAACTTTGCTAAACATAATTTTTTATATCTTAAATCTTAAAAACAAAAAGGGAACGAAGAGTTTGATTGAATTTATTCAATAATTGGTATTATTAATTTAATTTATTATTTGACTTTAATTAAATTTATCATCTAATACCAATACATGTAAAAAAAAATTAGCACAATTTTGCATTATGTTAATCAATTAAGCTACATGTAATAAAAATTAAAACAAAAGATAAATTATTAAATTGAATATATTTAAGCTAAATTTAATTAAAATGAAAGCAAACGATAATTTATTACATAGGATATTATATCAGCTACATGTAAGTAAAATTAATACAAACGATGGGGTAAATTATTAAACGACGGATTTGGCGATCATTTGGCAATTTGGCGTCAGATTTATTTCTTTAAGTAATTAGATTGAAACAATAGATTTTCATTAATTATAATTAAATTATCGTATTATCTTCCAAAACAATCGTGTATAGAAAATTTCAACTCAATTGAACGTTTTAAAATGAGAGTAAAAAGTTTTTAAAGATTTTAACCTCACACAGTTACAATAAGAGTTTAAGAAAACCCATTAAAAGTTATATTTTTAATATATTTGGTTTACTGACGTTAAAATAGCTCCCTCCAATTCAAAAATTTATGCATTATTCTGAAAATGTTCAGGAAATATTGAAGGTCAAAGTTATGTCTGGAAGTCACGGAGTTTTATAAGGCCATATATTAGCTTATAAAGTACAGTTATCGATACTTTTATCACACAGTATAAAAAGCGAGGGAAATATAATCAATCCTTTGTGGTTGGAAATATAATAAATGACTCTTAATAACTTTTCTAGGAAACCTCAAGAGCTGAAAAAAAGTATTGTAATAAAGTTTGATTAAAAAAGTTCTTTAGACTTATTAGCCGATTCCTGAATACAAAACTGTATTCTAAAATTGAAAAAAGACTAAGTTTCTAAGTTAATTAATTTTGTTAATTAAGTTTATTAAAATTACTTACTTTGTTAATTAAGTTTACTAAAATTACTTACTTTGTTACTTAAGTTTATTAAAATTACTTACGTTGTTAATTAAGTTTTTTAAATTACTTACTTTGTTAATTAAATTTATTAAAATTAATTACTTTCTTTGTTAATTAATTTATTATTTAAATCAGTGATACTGAAATTAAACTCATTTTAAGCATTTCACAGTGATTTCATTTTAGATAGTTGCGATGAGAACTAAGGAATCAAGAGCTGTGACGTATTTCCTTCATTTCTTAACAGTACAGACATCTTAAAAACTTCAATTGAAGTTACGAAAGAGAAGAGCAACACACTTTATTATTTATCAAAGAATATGTGCTAGCTCCCTCTCCCTGGTACCCCACTTAACTCGGTTAATCCCAGTTTATGCTCAAATAATAAAGTCTTAACTTACTAAAGCCCATATTCCAATTTAAACACTGCTCTGTTATCACATATTTGACCCCTGTTATTCTAATTTATTATTTAAATACGGTGGTTCACTCCAATCTACAACAACTATGAGTCTCCAGTTATCATCTATTTCCCTTCCTGTTCCTTTTAATTCTATTTCGCTTATATATCGCTATCTCTAATTCAATTTAATGCATTTGTTATCTTCATCTAATTTGCCAAATCAGGTTTAATTTTGGTTGACGAGGAGTTATTATTTTATGCAATTCAAGTTATCAAAATGTCTCCGAGATCAGTGAAGAGAAACCCATGAATAGTCTAACGTCACAGGAGGCAACTTTTTTGATGAATGCAAATTTTTGTTATTGTTATTTTATGTTTTGAGTCAACAATTATTTTTCTGACTGTGTCCTACTGTAACAATTTTGGACTCGACAAGTCAGGTAAGTAGACTGAGAGATATTTACACGAGCTGTTCTACTTATAGAACAACAACTACAGCAAAAAAAAAATGAGTTCCCTTTTTTTTTTATTTGCTGGAGATATTTTGCACAATATTTATATTCACGTGATATTATATACACAAAAAGAATAAAATATTTTCTTTTATGAATAAACGTACTGTACAACTGATTAAATTTTGTGCTATTGCGATGAAAATAATTGTTTTTCTCTGAGATACTGTTTCATCGTAATGGAGTCAGAAATTAATACTTCCTATCAGTAAAGTGGTTTGTCTCTGTTAATACTGATCAATATTGTGATTTTATAATCTTCGTTTTAGAAATTATCCTTGCACATCGTAAATACTCCCAAACAGATATATATATATATCCGAATTGAATTGTCTTTTTTTTCCCGAAAGATATGCATAGTTTGTAATGTCCACGGTAGCCTAGTGATCCACATAGATTCGCGGTCGCAGTAGTTTTCGTGGAGTCGTGGATCGAACCTTAATAACACTAATGACCCACCTGTAGCGAGGCGGAATCTTATCGAGATCCCAAGTCCTTGTAATGGCGTGGTGTGGAGGCCTGGAGAAGAGAGTGTGAGCTCAACCTTGTCATTTGATGGAGGTTAAAAATTACTAAGTCCGTCGCCCTCATGTTACTTCTGAGTGTGACGTCAATAAAGGATGGCAATCACAACTAATGAAAGTGGAAATCTGGAAATTAGTACTTCCTGTCAGTATGTATTTCCTTCCCGGAAATCAGTTCCTGTCCTTCCTGGAAATTAGTACAACTTGTTATAATTGTTTGTAAATATTGCTCTGATAATCATGATCTGAATTGCGAATTTACACACTTCATTTTTTTCGAAAATATCCTTTCACATCTGTAAGTACTCCCAAATAAAAGAAATATATAATCCATCATACGATTTGAATTTAATGAATTAGTTTTATTTCTAAACATCATTGTTATCATATGATCATTTTGCAGATCATTCACTTACAATTGAAAGGTGTGACGTAGTTCCTCAATTGTACAACCAAAGGTGTGACGGTATCGTATTACCCATCTCGTCTGTCATCCTAAAGTTTAATCTAACTGCTAGATCTAATTTTAAACTGAAGTGAAGTCGCGCACAAATTAATTAAAGTAGTCAATTCTATACAAAATATATTCCATTAATCCTAAAACAAAGTGATGCTTTTAACAGTTATGTACGGTTATTAACAAATGCTACAAGCGTCAAAGATTATGTTAATCGGAATACCATGCTAGTATCTCTTTCAACAGCTCCAATAGCATTGAGTCCTATTCACACGCCAGGAGGCTATTGCGCGTGCATCACACTAACACCTTCCTTATTAAAGAAATCTTATTAACCTATTCAATTCTTTGTCGCTTTTAAACGACTTGATTATTTCTATTCATTTCACTTTCAAAGTTTGCTTAATTTGTAAATTTCATGCTTCATTCGATAGGAAAATGCTGGTAACTTATTTATGCGAGGTCTGGCTATTTAATAAGGAGACTGACATTACTATAAAAGAAGTACGCATGCGCCAAACGCTAGCGACCGACAGCAGATTTTCGAAAAGCGTTCTCTTTCGAATAGTGTGCCTCTCGTTTCTGTGAATAAATCCGCATATCCTTAGCCTTCGTTCGCAATAGACTTACTTTTTATTTCCTTGGAAAAAGGATAAATGAACAACGATTTGTAAAATTTCTCATGGAACTTGGATACCCTTCTTCTGAAACTTATAATAGAGTAAATGGAGTGTATGGCTGTGAATGTATCGCTTGCACATGTGTTTGAGTGGTTTAAGTTTTTTCGAGATGGCTGAAAAGGCGCTGAAATTGATTAACGCCCGGGTCACTCTTCCACATCAAAAACGTATGTCAACGTCAAAAATATTGGTAATTTGGTTCGATCTGACTGTCGGTTAAATATTAATGCGATTGCTCAGACAGTAGGAATTGACAAAGAAACCACATGGCAATTTTTTCCACCAAGAAAATGCATTGTCATTTCACATTGTCTGTCATAAGGTAGATAGCCAAGGGCAGCATCTCAGTGCTAGGTAATTCGCCTTTTTCGCCGGATCTTGCACCATGCGACTACTATGTGTTTTCTATGATGAAATCTGCATTAAAAGGAACAAGATTTGAGTCCGTTAAAGCTGTGAAATAGAAAGTGGCACTCGTCCTGAAGTAGCTGATAGAATAAGACTTCTAGCACTGCTTCGAACAATGGAAGATTCGCTTGGAATGTGTTCGGAATAGAGTTTTGATTTTTAATTTAGTTTTTATTAACATCGCTCTAGAAGCAACAGGAGGGTTATTGTTGGCGGACCTCCTAATTTTGAACCACGGTCAAGTGACGAGTTGACACCTGAGCTAGCACCCCTCTCTCCTAACATCCACACCTTACCAACGAGAGGACTTTGGGCCCCTGCAGATTTAACGTGCATCAGCCCCGGCTACACAGCGGGTCTTTAGCGGCCAAGGTTCGAACCCGCTACTGAACGAAAACCGTCAGTCACGAATTCGAAGCCATGGCCACTAGGCTACCGCGGCCACTGTTCGGAATAGAGGAGGGGTGTGTATCGAAGATGATAATAAGTAAAAAGGGATGACATCAAAATGAAATGTTTAACAACATGGGTCTCTTTATATAAAAGCCACATCTCGTAAAATCTGAAAAAAATTCCAGGTTTTAGGAAAGGGAATATTGAAGAATAATCCATGTTACATTTTTTATAGGATATGGAAATATCTTTTACAGTGATATTAAAATCCAAAAACTGTCGTCAGTGTCCGAAATCAGACGTCAGTGTCATCAAAATCCGAAATGCTAATTATTCTTGTTACGTGTACTTTTTTTTTATGTTTCGGGATCAATAATATTTGCCTAAATAGACCAATTTCTTAGGAAGAGAAGCTGTGAAAGAATAAAGTTTACTTTTTCTAAAGAAATACATACTCAAACTTCTCCGTTGCCAAAATAAGAGAGAATGAATGCTAAATCTATGTTGTATGCGAGTTATTGGTTTTCCAAACTGAGATTCCATGTATGACGTTGAGTCAGAAAAAAGAACCAGTCTCTAAATATGATGAATTGTTGAGTCATTCATCATTTCACGAAACCTTTCATTTCCTGAAAGTTTTCACTCAGAAGACGAGTAATTTTTCATTGGAAAGCGAATGACAGAGTATGTCACCATTAAACTTTATAAAGAAATATAAAAGCATAAATATGAAAAATGAAGAAAATACAAATTACAGTTTGTAAAGGGATTTCATGCACATTTTTTTTCAACTAAATGTTTTAGTTTCTAAACTATGATGTTTGAAGTGAGAACCTTGCCTTATAAAAGTGAATGAGTAATAGTATGTTTTAACGAATCCAGTGCCACATGTGGATATGCTGCTCCAAACATCGTAAGGCTGGTATTTACACATTTGAAAAAAGATTGAAAAAAAGTGGTTGACAAGGGTCAAAAATAGAAACGGTTTATTTGTTTGTTGAGGTATCCGGGGGGCGCGTCACTTGAGTTTACCAAAAACAGTGAACCCATATGAAAGAAAATTATCACGAAGGTGCTTCGGGATCATGATGCTCGTACTTACAAGAGGGGAAGCACCTGAGGTCTTCCAAACTTAACACCACTCCCCTGGTATGATAATTAAGTGGTTATAATCCCCAAAGGCAGGGATTCTGACTATATCTCCAGACCCTGGGAACCCATTTTAGTCACCTCTTACTACATACATGAGCTACAGTGGGACTATTCTTTCACAGCTTCACTAAACGGATGTCTTGCTGTATAAAATAGCGGTGATGTGTGAAAATTAACTTTCCTTTTTCAGAAATGTAGTAAATGGGATAGCGAATTAGAAGTATTGAAGAAATTGAAGATTGGAGGAGACAGAGGAATTAGTGAGATTGATAGGATCACTATATTAGATATAGTAACTGTGAGGCAAGATATTAAAAGCGTGCATACTCATCTCAAATCCCATCACTGGAAGCCTATTGGAATCTATTCGAGTTATTTCAAACCAAATGTTTGGAGTTATTAAGATTAACGTTCTGCATTACAATATTTGGTTAGGAGGATGCCATTAAGTGTACGCCCCACATTCTTATTTTATTCTGGTATTATTTATTCATAATATGAAAAAAACTCATTAAATATTTTTTTAGAACTGACCTTCATTTAGCGACTATTTTTAATAGACCTAAGGAAGCCAGTCCTTCATCAACTTATTCATTTATGAATTACGCTAAGACTCATTTTACTTTACAAAATTAAATATTAATTTTACTAATTTTAAAAATATCTGGTATAACATAAATTGTGAAAAGTAATATACGTTATTGTAATTCAAATAAATAAGCATTAAATTCTTAAAATTCGTATTTTGAAAGCATGTAATTGAGAAGAGTTGAACGTTTGAAACTGATGATAAAATATTATACATTTTTTTCTGTTTATGTTAATACAATGACTCATCAAAATATTGCTAATTATAATAGAAATTATTAAGTGGTTATTAAATATGAAAACGTTAAATATTGTAATGTGTTTTTCATCGCAAATAAAAGTTCATTGAATCATAAATAAATTCAGATGAGCCAACATTGTCATTTATCTTGAAAAAGGAATGCCCACTTGAGTGTATTGGAAATGAGAATACATTATTGTAAAATAAATATTTACAATCAGAAAAAAAATTAACTTTCTTGACTTTTCGAAAACTGCCATTGTTGAACTTAGCAAATGGAACTGTTTTCTTCTCTATAGTTCTATTTATATTATCCTACGACTTCCTGATACCAAACAAATTAACATTAGTTACTATACATATATATCTCTCTCTATATATATATAAGCGAAATACCACTGACTGACTCATCACGAGATCTCTAAGACTATACAACCAATTGACTTGAAATTTAGCATAGTTACCAATTTTGCGAAGTAGACTCTCACTAAGAACGGATTTTACGGAAGTTTTATCCAAAATGTAATTTTCAACCGTTAATCTACTCTTATCCATCAGTTATGTAATTTTTGGTGACTTTATCGCCAAAAATGACATGACCGATGCCAAACGGAATATATTTTTTTATTTGTATACTATGTATTGTCACCAATTAAATTTACTTGGTGAGATTTGCGGGTGCGAAATGGAAAAATACCAAATAATTTAATATTGAAGCGCTGATGGAGGATTAGCAAGATTTTGGAGAAGAGGCTCTTTATGGGAAATGTCGAAATTAGGAAACGTACAGATTTAGCGATAGAAATAAATCACTTTGGAATGTCACGGTTAGTGAAAGTTTAGCTTAGCTCCAAAACCTAGCGGGATTTTGAAAAATACTAAAATGTCGACTTCTTACAGAGTAGCTCACACGTAGGATAATCTTCGTTTACTGGAGGACCTCGCTACATACATAAACGAACTCAAGAAGCTATGACTTACGTAAGACATTTTGGACGTTCCGAATTAAACGACTTTTTTTTGAAGGATTGCAGTCACTTGAAATCCTAAATGGTCAGAAATCAAAGATGTCTTGAGGTAAGGAAAAAATCTTATGATAGATACGATGCCATTGCAAAAGTATTTAATTTGAAAGTTAAGTACTTGATGAATCTTCTGACAAAAGGTTGCATCTTTGCAACACTAGGTGTAGCATATATACGGTGGAATGAATTTTATCCATATTATATATATATATATGGGGTGACTTTTTACTAATTTCTATTATTTTTTTCATATATTTGAAAGTCGTGGATCACCATTATTACAGACAATCAATTTCTTAAGATTTTAAACTTAGATTATCATTAACGTTTTAAAAATTGAAAATTTTCTTTATATTTTACGTATAGGTTCCAAAATATTATATTATCATCGGTCCAGCGAAGTGGGCGGGTATCTGCTAGTGTATATATATATATATATATATATAAGTTATTTACATTAGATCACAAAATATATTTTATTACAAATAATATTTCGATAAAGTGTTTTATGGTGTCAAAGAGCCTGTAAAGTGAATCATATCAATTATTTTATAGCAATATTTTTATTTACGCATTTTTTTATATGTTTAAACAAAAATTTAAATTATTAGTTTATTTCAAAAATGAGAAATATGACATTACATAAACAATTATTCAATCCTAAATTTTATTCTAGAATTATATCTGCTTCGTTTTGGAATGCTTTACCTTCCTTATTTCAAAACGTTTTGAAAAATGACATTCTTAAAGGAAACTGATGAAAAATTGCAAGTAAAATCCACCTTTCAAAAAACTGTAACATACATTCCTTTAGATTTCGCATAAAATCGAAAGATAACTGCTAGGGTCATTCAAAAAGTTACATTCGAACAATGTAGATCAAAAACGCTTTATTAAAAATGGGCTACAGTGTAATATAATACACATCCACCATACTATTTTCCATCCCCTGCAGATATTTGTCAGTATGTTTCCCTAATTGTTCGATTCCCTGACTCATAGAAAATCGCCCCTTTGTCCTAAAACCATCTTAGAACAGTTGTTTGAACCTTATCATTCTTGGGAAGTTGTTTCCACCAAATATTCATTCAGATTGACGACAACGAGTGATGTTGGGCTATTCGCAGTTTCTCTTCACTAACCTTGTGGACTTTGAATTGAGATTGATTGCTTTTGCTAAACAACTTTTGCCCAACCAAAAATGAAACGTGAATATGCTGATAGGAAGTAGGTAGAAATGAAGTGAAGCGGAAGAGTTAGGAAATATATAAACTCCAACTGAAAGTCGCGATAGAGAGGCTGAAGGAGAAGTGGAAAGAGAGGTTGAAATAGGTGTTTAGATTAAAGATTGTTGCAAGAGGTATGTTACTACTGTTTTCAACAGTTGATCCAGAGTCTGAGTTGCAGTCGAGGAAGGATTAGTAATAAGAGTCTGTTAGATTACTATTGGTGGGTTGAATTTGGTTGATAGAAATCTTCCCCTGGAGAGTATTAATAATTGTTGTTATAGTAAATAGAAGTTAATAAATTCCGTAAATATTGTTCTAGTGTGTCTTTGATTGATTATTGTGTCTTAGTGCTTAATAATTGAATCTTGTTATGGCGCAAGAGGCAACCCGGGTCGGGCAGGCGTCACAAACGTAAGGGTCGAAAGGTACCGTATCGGGTCTGTATGGTGGATGTTTCATGATCTCTGATACAAAACTGCGATGTTAACCCTATTTTGTGAGTGCTTTGTAACGTCTTGCATTGCCATGAGAAAAAAAAAAAAGATGACTTTGCTTAACTTTTCACGTTTTCTTGTTTTCCACAGCTTTGTGCAAACTTCTTAGCGCCTCACAGTATTAATGGTTTTGTCCTTCCAAGTAATTTCCGTAGAACAACATCTTGATGTAACTCCGTACTCGTGAAACGTTTTGACCACAGAACCGTACTGTTTCCCCGGGCTTAAATGTTGGAGTAATTTTCCAGCTGACGAGTCATCTTTTTCTCGTACTCCACGGCAATGGTTATTACTATCGAAATGAAATTGCTATCGTTGGAAGCCGTGGAATTCAATTATCGTTTGAGCAAGCTATGCTCTTATTTCGTAATGCTATCATCAATGGGGGGGAGAGAGAGAGGAAGGGCAGAATAAATTACTTTTTGAACGCCAGTTGTATATATATCTTTCTAAAATTTGAAATTATTTTAATAATAAAATGTGCTGAAATAATGCAAAGTTTAGTTTTTTAGTTTTTATTAACGTCGCACTAGAAGCAACACGAGGGCTATTGGCGACGGACCTCGTAATTTTGAACCACGGTCAAGTGACGAGGACGACACCTGAGCTGGCACCCCCCTCTCCTAACATCCACACCACGCCAATGAAATATACAGTTCGTATACAGTATCATAAATGATACTGAATACGAAATTGAATCACAAAATACCAATATCGGAAAAATAGACTTCTGCTGATTTTCTTTCATTATATTTTCTTTCGTTGCGTTTATATATGGGAGTACAAAAATATTTCTCAAAAAGATATGAAAGTTAAACAGCGTTCTGTTAGTATAAACGAATAAATAAATCCTGTAAAAATACGAAAAAGGCTTTGATATAAATTATAGGAAGGACCTTAAATAAATAATCTTTAAAATAACGCTTGTAAACAAATAATCTGGAATTTTAAAGTAGAACCAAAGTGTTTTCCTTACTCAAAGTTAAGTTTGCAATCCCACTCAAAGTTAACAACAAACTTTGGGTTTGTGAGAATGCAAATAAATAAACCAAACCAAACTTAGTAAACAAAGATGTCAACGTAGGTAAAGAGGATCGATAAATTGATTAAAAATATTGAGTTTTAGAGCTACAGGTGGCTTATATTTAGTGTTAATAAAGTTAATTGTGTAAAATTCTGTTAACAGAAAAATGATCCATGAGACTTTACGTAAGTGTCATAAAAAGAGATTATTTTAAATCTCAAAAGATATGATTTTTAGTAATATGAAATAAAATCATATAAGGGTAATTTTAAAATAATTATGTATTTACAATGAAAAAAATTAACAAGAAAACAACAATACATCTTTTTTAACGATTTTCATAAGTTATAATTTTAAAACAAACATTATTGAAAAATTTCATTTCACATTTGATGTTCAATATATTTAAATAAAATACAAATTTCATCTTATCTTTGGTGTTATAGCATATGCTCATTAATTACGTTTCTACAGTCTATTACAAGGGTCGTTCAGCGAATTCGTAGAAATTGCGAGAGATTGTGCTTGTAGCATCAAAAATAGGTTGTTTTTAGCAACATGACTCCCAAGACAGATGTATATGTCTCAGATACTCGTATTCGTGATCAAGACACCTTTCGCACCATAAGAATTCTACGTCCAAACATTTCCGGTTGTTGAGACCCTCTATGCCTTTTTTGTGGAAAAATCACCGGAAGTAAACTAACGCTTTGATTTTGGCTTGATTTCCGGTACATAACGATGAATCCATTTATCATTGACGATGACAACTCGACGCGGTAGCAATCAAATTTTTATTTGATTTATTGATTTTTATTTGGCAAATGATTACCAGATCAAAACTAACTTATGCATCAATGTTAAAATTGTTTTGGCTCCGTTTAACAGATGGCAGCACCCAGTGGTAGCAACAATTTACTTAAATGATTCTATATGTTTTCATATATAAGTAGTTTTTTAATACCTTCTTAAATCATTCTTCTGTTAACTTAATGACGTCATAAAAGTTGAGGAGTTAACGTCTTCTAATGTAGTAAATTCCATTTTTTTTTTTTTTTTTGAAAATTTTACTTAGTAAATTAATTTTACATTTTTATTTTATTTGTTATTAATCATTTTTTGTTTGAAGAAAATCATTTGCTATATTTTCTTCTTTTGTGACTATATTTTGTTTGCGAATCTCTTGTGGCTGATTCATTGTATCATGTAACGTGAAAACGTTATGCTTTGAAATTAGATATCCACATTCTCCGATGGCAATTAAATCTTATATAATATAAAATTCGGATGAAATTATGCATTTTGTTGCTTTTAGTGAATAATTCAGCTCAAATCTTCAAAGTATTCCTTTTTTTCACATTAATTAACGATTTATAATTTTAATTCGGAGAATTCGACATATTTCTTCATACAAAAATTTGATTTAAATAGCTTAGGACACAAAATCAATTACAAATGAGTAGTTAAAGTTGTGACGGCAGCCCATTCCTGTTTTTCTCTTGTGCCAAAGCTAAACTCAATGTTTTAAGGCTAAAAGCCAATAAGTTGATCAAAGATACGTTAGAACAATAATCACAATATTTATTATTTGACTACTAATATAACGACAATTATAAATGCTCTCCCAGACAAGGCCTTAACTAATTATAACTCAATCTACCAGTAATAATCTAACGGACTCTAACCACTAAGCCTTCCTTGACTTGAAGCATACATTAACCAGCCGATAACTTGTAACCATATTCGACTCCGACTTCAACTCCGACTCTGGAACAATTGCTGAACACTGGAATCACTCAACTTCAACTTCTCGAACCACTCAACCTCTACTTTTGCCTCTCTATCGCGACTCTCAGTCTGAGTTTATATATTTCCTAACTCTCCCGCTTCATTTCATTTCTACCTGCTTTACATAATCCCGATTCATTTTTGGTTGGGCAAAGGTTGTTTAGCAAAAACAATCAATCTTAATTAAAAGTCCCCAAGGTTAGTGAAGAGAAACCGCGAATAGCCCAATGTCACAAAGCTACAAAACTAAGTAAATTATAGAAAAATAATAACATTTAATTGCTGTACCTAAACTTTTTTGTCTCAATACTGCAAGAAGTCTCCTGACCGCTGATACTATAAAAAACATTAATTATAATTACTGCTCAAACGGTTACACAGCAAAACGATTAATTCCCTTACTTCATTAATTATATACCAATAATGAATATGTATCGATCGAAACCTTGTATCAATTCACTCTTGTTACTTTAAATGTAATATAAACGCTTGAAATACATAATTTGGTTTTGTAATGTCACCAAAATTAATTTAAGCATTTTATTAAATTTTATATTAAAAACTTTAGGCACTCGCATTAAAGTTTCCAAGTTCTACCTTCGTCGTCAAAAATATTGGTCATTGGAAATAAGTTTAGAGACATACATTAATTAAATAATAAGTGTGATTCTGGTACTCTTCTTTTGGTCTTATTCAATCTGTTTTGGATCAAATTTTATTGATTGTTTATTAAAGGCGACCCTTGCGAATAATACTCATGAGATACATCATGAGGACTATTGGCAACGGACTCAAAATTTTGAGGCTCGGTCGAGGATGATTTGAGATATTGCATCTTCATCTTCAAACTTTTCCACCAGGAGAGCAGGAGAAGTTGGGGCTTTGACCAGATTTAACCCTTTCGATGCCGAAGGAAGAAAAAAGAAGTGCTTCGATGGGCCCAGACGATTTTAGATACCTAATTCGTGAAAACAGTTCCTCTAAAATCGGCTATTTATTAAAATATTTTGGAATTTACATATCTTATTTAAAATGCATTAAACTTAATTTATACAAAAGAATAAAAGATTTAATCGAAAATTGAATGTTTTATACATAAAATTACATAAAAAGTCATACTTATAAGAAAATACAAAATATATTTACATATGTTCCATAAATTTCATGGTGTAATGATGTGCCATTATATGGAATATATAGATATCAAAGATAAACCTTACTTTGCTGTATGGTATATTTATAAAAAAAAATCAATGCATAGTCCAACGTCACATGTCTTACACACATATTTTGACGCTTCACGCAAGATTTTGAGCAAAGGCAACATCTTAGTCCTTTTTTTTTTTTACTTTAATGTCTATGTACAGATTTGGATTATTTTCGCTAACATTACTTTCAGATTCATTCATTATTTCGCAAATATCAGTATCAGATAAATACTTCATTTTCATCATGGTTGTCGCTGCAAATAAAAACCGACCCAATGAAACGAACAGCTGAGAGCATCTGCTACCAAAATCCCTAACCCCCATAAAGGGCCATAAACTCTTCTTCGAACTTCTAAGAAGCAAGCGAAAAAGAAAAAAGTAAACCGAAAGCAAGTGTACCCTTTAAATCATGTCATTACATTAAAGAATCCGCGCCGCAACACGTGCTTTTAATAATTACCCCCCCCCCATCCTGATAGCCAGAAGTGAAATCCAAGCTCATATCACCAAGGTCAACACTCCAAATAACCTATTTATACAGATTTCGCGGTATTGTAACGCCATATAGTAACATGAAAAAAATCATATAAAACGTTCTCATCAAGCGTATCTCTATTGATACGTTGGGCCATTCAAAACACTCACGGAGTGTATCGCCTGTGATACACTGGAAGTGAACGGGTTAACGTGCATCAAACTCGATTCACGGAGTGTCTATAGTGGCCTTTGGACTCGAGCCCACAACTCAAAGAAATCAACGTCGGCCACGAGTCCACAACCATGACCACTAGGCTACCATAAATATTTAAATTCTTTAATTAAATCGTAACTTAATGCTTTGAAATTTTAGATCCCCTGGGATAATGATTAAAATATTTCCTGAAAGAAAAAAAAATTAAAAAGCCTACTTCGTGATATATTAAATAAGTATACTTTCGAATTTGATACATATTGATAGTAATACCATATTCATAAGTAGAATAATTTAATTTTATAAAAGGATTCGTTACAATTGGTACTTTCATTTTTCTTCTTGATATTCGAAGATTTTTTTTTTCCAAAACGGCCAAAGAATTTCTTCCAAACGGTTATTCATAAAGTTTGATATATGTTTAAATATTTTAATATGTAGTATATTCTTCTTTTTTAGTCCATACCTGATTCAAGATTTTCTTATAGCGTACTGACAAACTGGTAACGATACAAGGTTAAGTAAAAGTAGAACTACGGCTATGCAATGCGTACTTGAAAATGCATGACGACATATTATGCTCCTATTTGTCCCAGAAATTCAAATTTGATTATGTTAACAATTTAACTATTTAACCAAAATTTCTTTGATAGTAATTCGAATTTTAAAAAAAATAATACATTTGCATCTACAATTCGAAATAATTTGTTTGCAAAAATTGCAAAAAATAAAGTTTTTAAGTTAGCGGAATACAATACATCAATTTGTTACAAAAATATACCTTTCGATATTAAAGATGTTAAGAATCATTTAGAACCGAAACGAAATAAGACAGTTTTGACAGGAATAGAAAACTCTGAATGAATTATTGCTTTTCTTATTCACAAAACGTTCGGTTAGTTTTGTTTTAAGATTTCCCCAACACTGTAGGTCAAAAGAAGGGAATTGCAAAAGCTGTAAGGTGATGATTTATCATGTTGTATGTTTATTCTATTCTATTGAATTTACTCCAACATTTTGTTCTATGAATAACAAATTGGCATCTTTTTGAACAAAAAATGTTTTGTTTGAAAGGAGTTTTAGAAATATATAAATATTCTTCTGTAAAACCTCTTTATAAAATAGTTGGTAAAACTATTTATAAATTCAGGCATTAGATAGTTTGAGATGTGCATGTATGTGAGAAAAACAAAACAAAAAATGAATTATATGTTTTGATGTACACTGAAGAGCCAAAACATTAGGACTACTCCTATCAAAGAGAAACAGATGCAAACTCCTGAAGTAAAGAACACGTGGTTACATCGTAAATGTATAAAAAAAAGATGATAGATAATGACAGTTATCATTATATACTCCATATAGATTTCACCCACCTAACTTATACTTTTTTAAATTATATCCATGGGCAGCCAATAGCAGTATTCTAAGCCACTCCTCAGCATGACATCAACTCATCACTCATCATCAATCGGAATCCTCTAAACCAGCCTTTTGCAGTTATTTTTATCTACTTCTGCAGCAACCAATGAAATTGCAGCATTACTCGAGCATAACCCAATAGAAGAGCGATCTCTCAGAAAAATTGCTTCAGCATGTTTTAAATCCATTCTTGCTAAGTTTTCATTCAGATTATCATGATATAGTCTAGATGAGTGTTTTGGTTTCTAGTCTTTTTTGAATTACCATCAATAACGACATATGTCCTTCGATCTGTTCCGGGATCTCATCACGGTAAAAGCCAATATTTAAGTGAATTTACAAACGCCAGATCACCATGGCCTGTCAAATGCGAAGGTGTAAATGTTAATGTTTTGGTAACGGACCAGTTGGTAGGCTGATCACGTGCTACTGTATGCAGCACGTACGGAAAAGGGATTAGTAAAGGTAAAACAATCCGTGTGAACAAAAATGATGATTGATCACATTCTTTGACATACTGTAATCTCCATATACCGTCAAGTTTGGTTACGCACTATTGGAGCAATTTCATTTTTTAAATGACCTCATGTTTTAAAATTATTTTGGAGCACACAGTGGACGCTATTCGATATGGTTCAAGACTGCCGCAACATGTTTCCTTTGTTAACCCCACATTAATGTGCTTTTCGCTTGCAGTGGTCAAGTGAGCATCGTCATTGGACCTCTGAAGAATGGAAATATATTGCTTGGTCAAACGAAACCTAATTTGCCTTACATTACGTCGATCATAGTGTCAGAATTCTTCTGTTGTCATTCGAAGAGCAGCTTGACTAATGGACGGTGGGTAGATATCAGAATGGTAGTGGCTCAGTTATGCGATCACCCTGAGCATTTTGGTCATCTTAGATAGCGTCATGAAAACCGTGAACTACATTAATTGGGAGCAGTACATTAATTTACGGTGTCTCTTTTCCCGAATGGTGAAGGAATATTCCAACATGACAATGTATCTGCCAGACAAACCAGTTTGTGTTCAACTGGTTTCAGAATCCTGACTCAGAACTTAAATTCTTATCCTGGTTGCTTATTTTAATGGATATTAATCTAATAGAAAATTTGTGGGATGCCATGGGAAATCTCACTGAAGCTCTCTGACAAATGTTGCTTAATTTATATGAAAAGATGGACTTGTGGCTGCTCATATACTATGCATTATATGTGGACACATACGAAAAGTTCATGAGCTCACGTATTAAAAATGTTGTGCGAGCTAGATCGGGACCAATAAAATCTCAGATCCGGGGTCATAAAGTTTTGGCTCTTTGGTATACATGCTTGGTGTGATCTTGAGACGTTGGGTGACTCGCCATTTTTAATTCAGTTACATTTTGGATTTTTTGGTTATTTGAATTGGACACAATATTACAACTCCTTACCTACCAAATGAATCATCTTTAAGTAAATTATATGAAGGTAAGAAGTGTAGTTAATTGAATTATAGACAATGATATATAAGTGAGGAATGGAATTGAAAGGAATGAAAAGCATTATACAGATTAACAAGAAGCTAATAGATGTTCCAGATTGGAATGAATCATTGTAATTAATCATTTGTATCAAAAGTAGTTGGAAGTTACTCCGTTACAGAATAATAGGAGTCGAGTCTGCTACAATCTATACGTGTTAGAATCGGAACGAGTTATTTGGTAAGCTAATACTTTAGTATCGGAATATAAACTAGGATTAAGCGAGTAAAGAGAAATTCGAATAGGGCGATCTATCTTATTCATTAGTAGATAATAATATGTGTGCCTTATATACGTATCTTCAATTGGATTTTTTGGACTTTTTGACAATTTATTAAGACTAAATTTACTGTACATTTAAATAATTAGTCACATTCTGATCATGGGACTTATAAGGTGTCTAGTGCAAGTATTATCAACACATCTAAATATTAATTTATTGTAAGATGCAAGAATTACAAATAATTTGAAATATTCAAAGTTAAAGAAATGTAACAAAATATGTGTATAAATAGAACATTTCATGATAATAAAGTTTAACTGAGCTATTTAAGTTCTACAAAGGTATCTCAAGAATTAAATTATTACTGAAAAACTTTAAATATAATGTGAGAAGTTTATTCTAGATATTAATTGATCCTTATGTACACAATGTTTTTAATTGCAGATATTAATGTTGGCTGATTTGTTTTCAGGAAGCCATATATTGAAGTAACCTGCAGTGTTGTAAAATTTTAATTATTATCCCGGGATACCTTCAAGAGTTTTAATTATCGCAATCGAAGTACAATTTAACTTGTATTCATTGTTCTTAAGTCACCTTTGTGCATCCACAGTAAAACACATTTATCCCAACGTTTCAAGGCCGTCAAAGTAGAATGCAGGTTGAACTCTATCTTTTCCGTTCAGCACACACACACACACACACACAGGCTACATCAATCCTGAAACCAAACAAATTCAACATTAACAGCAGTAGTTTACAACGTTATGTAATAATATTCAATTAATTTGCAAAATAAAATTTTATCCATATGTATCGGTTATTTCTCAGAAATAATTCTTTTTAATATTTCTCAATAATAATTAAACCTTCACAACGTTGTACTAAATAAAATTTAAACATTTTATTATAAGTTTTTTTTATTTTTACTTGCAACATTCAATTCAGCTAAAGTCGAAATTAACATAAATAAAATTGTACATTAAGGGGACTTAGTACCTTTGCACCTTCAAAAATTCGATTTTACAAATTTGTTTTCAAAAAATAGTGTTGAATGTTAGAAATATTTTAAAGCAAACCACGCCAAAATCCGACAATTATTACGCCCTGTGCAACAAAAAATGTAAATGTCTAAAGTAGCTTGTTCTTTGTAACGCAATGTAAACAAACCTCTTTTTCTCAGTTTGTTATTTTCACACTTTCCCACAGGATTAAAAAAAATGTTTTGCATGCAGAGCTTTAAAATTTTACCTGAGTGTTGTACTTGTAAATCTTTATTCTGTGAACCTCAATTTTGTCAACAGGATGATTAGATTTTATTTTATAGCATGATACATGAAAAAAAAAGTTACTAAATACAAATATGATAACTTTTTTTAATTTTTCAATTTTTTTTATGTAAGATAAATTTAAAATTTGAGGTTTACAGAATAAGGTCATTATTTAGCTTTAATTTTGTATAATAATTTTGATTCTACTGTACATCTTTCAAATATTATCTTGCGGGTAACGTAAGGTAAGCTAATTTATTTTTTAAATTTTTGTACGCATATTTCATGCTGTATAAGAAAATATATTAATTTAATAGCAAAACTTGACCCAATATCTTAAACTATACACTTTATTGCACAAACTGGCAAAGTTTCATATTGAAATGAGCAAAAATTGTTGATTTATGATGAATCGAAAAAACTTTGTCAAAATGTTCTACTTTTGATTTCGTGAGGTACTAAGTCCCTTTAAATGCGTTGATGATAATTTACACATCCCTTTACATTATAAGCAATTGACAATTATAATCTTTTATCAAATCCCTTTCCAGAAATTAAAAGTTCTTAACAAATCTTAGTTAAAGATACATCCAGTTCTAATCATCACCTTTATTTACTGCTTTAGGCAAGGAAAACTGTGTTATATAACGGTGAAATCGAAACCTCAATTCTACCCTCCAAGAACTCAACCAAATGCAATTTGATAGTCGTGGTTTTGAGTTCTGTTTAGGAACATAGCAGCAGAGCTAGTGAATTCAGTGGTTATTTCATAATAACAAACTTGAGTTATTGCGTTCCAGAGTTACCCTAACTGGATGTTTGTTAGAGAAGTTTTAATGAGATAAGAGATGGAAAACGTGTAGTTGGAAATACTTTGAAGTTTCACGAGTTTGATTTATAAAGTGGCTGCTGTCTCTTCTTGTAAATTATAATTTTCAGTTAGAAATTAGTTCCC
>BMAW01086078.1:272589-284536 GCA_019974015.1 Nephila pilipes
AACGTTCGTCTTTACCTCTTGGAACCAAACTCAAATCTATTTCTTTATGTTTGTTGCAAGTAAATTTTCTAAAAAACAAAAATATAATCTGGTGTTGCCAAAAAAATATATCTTAATAAAGAATATTGAAAAAGGTATCACTTTAAGGTTAAATCGTTTGCATTTAAAAGTTGAATAGATAATATTTTAAAAAAAGTATCACATTAGATTAAATCGTTTGCCTTTAAAAGTTGAACAAAAAATATCTTAAAAAAATATCACATTAAGATTAAATCGTATGTTTTTAAAAATTGAATATGTTACAACCTTTTACTTTTTATTTTTCTTTTTCAACATTCCAGAAATTTTATTTTTAGCTGTACATCAGTACATTTTTTTTCAAAAAAAATACTTACTTTATACAAAACCTTTAGGAATTCTTTATTTTCGATTTTTAATAAATAGTTTAATTATTTTTGAGAAATAAACTTCAATCTGTTTCTTTGAACATTACATGTGAAGAAGAGAGCTTTGTCCATGCAAATTAAATCTGTTTAAAATCGGAAAAATAAACTGCAAATCGATTAAAATCAATTTCGAGTCCAACATCAAAAGTTTTGCTCTCTTCTATGTTGAAAAGAAATTTTAGTGAAATATATCATATAATCAGATAACATAAAGAAATGAAATATTTATCAGTGTTTCTTTTTCTTTAAATTTTTACATTGGCTTAAAAATTTATACGAGGAAGGAAAATTTTAAGTAGATTTTGTTGAAAATTACCGGATTCCTTAAATGTTCTAAATATTTGAGATAAATAAATATGTGAATAATTTGTATCTTAATGTACATTTCATTTGTATAATTTTCGAAGTATAAAAAATTGCTTAGGACAGCAAAACTCATTTGTTTTAAAACTCTGAATATATGATTTGACTCTGTATTAAATAATATTCGTTTAAAAGATTTAAATTATATTTATAATGCAAGTGTTGAATTCATTAAACAATAATGTTATGTGATAATATTGTTTTAAAAGCCGTAGGCATTGTATATAATAATTAAAATTCCGAAAAGAAATTTTCTCTCAGTATTTCTTCAGCATATCATTACACCTTTGCGAGTGAAATTAATTATGAACACAATTTTGTGATAAAGAACCAAGTTTTGTATTAAAAAAAGCAGCTAAAAAATTCGATTTCGCATTGTTTCGTTCAAAGGAGTGAGTGAATGAGATTTCTATTTATTTTGGATGTGAACGCTGACACTGATTGGAATATTAATTGATTGTTATGTGAGTTGTACTTAGATCATGGTTGGTCATCTTTTTGTACACCATGCTCCAATTACGCTCTATAACAAAACAAAAAAAAAAAAAAAAGAAAGAAAGAAAGAAACACCGAGAAAGAGTAGCCCGATTGTAATGCAATTTCGTATGCAAAGACATTTGGATTGAACATGCAAACGATTAAAATTTGGTGTCCGATGGATGAATAGCGAGAGCTACAGCGCATCAGAACTGCGCACTCAGCAGGTGTATATAAGAAGCGATTCTCAATCTGATGATCAAATTTTCTGCTGCAGTGCGATTTAGGATACCTTTCAACGACTGAAAGAAATGCCTCGCTGTAGGATTCGAGCTCATTACGAGCAACTGACAGATTTTGAAACAAATCGAATCATTGGATTGAAAGAGTCTGGTCGGGCAAATCGGAAAATTATTCGTCATATGGATCCAAACGAATTGTCGATTAGAAGATGCTGGCAAGAATTGGTGGACAATGGCAGATTTCAATGCCATGAGGGTAGCGGTCGACCTAGAGCCTAAGAAGATAGGGAGGAGAAAGGGATTGTCAGATCAGCTGTCACAGCGCCTGATTTATAGTTATCAAATATAAGACGTGAGACCCGCACATGAGTATCCACCATGACCATTCACAGACGGCTGATAGAGCAAAGTCTGCTCTCATACCGACCGCTACGCCACCTGCCACTCATGCCTGCATACTATCGAGTCAGATTACAGTGATGCATAGCACGATCAGGTTGGAATGATGCTGACAAGGGACGTATAGTGTTTAGAGACGAATCCCTATTCCAACAGTGTCCTGACGATCATCGAAGGCGTGTCAGGAGTCGCCCAGGACAGCGCGACAATTCTATTTTCACTATTGCACGCCACACAGGCCCTCAAACAGGAGTTATGGTCTTAAGTGCCATTTCTCTTGATAGACGGCCCCCTTTGGTTGTTATTAGAGGCTCACAAATAGCACAGCAGTACGTGGATGACATCCTAAGACCTGTTTTGCTACCGTTCATTTTGCAGTGCGCTGGCCTTATTTTTCAGCAAGATAATGCCAGACCACTTGCGGCACGTGTTGATATGAACTGTTTTATAGCTTCTCAAACACTTCCTTGGTCAGCTAAATCTCTCTTCAATTGAGCATATCTGAGATATGATGGGAAGTCGATTGCATCTACCAGAAAATGTTGATAACCTTGCCCGACAATTACAGCATATTTGGCTAGAAATATCGCAAGAGACCGTCTGGGAGCTTTATCACTCTATGCCACGTCGTGTGGCTGCTGGCATCCAGGCTAGAGGTGGCTCAACATCTTATTGAGCTCATTACTTTGTAACTCTGAAATAAATCATTCAACTTTTCTGAAATTTTATTCTATTTTTATTCTGTACATTATTTTTCTATCCTCCAATTTTTGTCTCCATTGGACAACTTCTTTTTGGTGCGTCTTTTTTTTTTTTTTTTTTTTTGATTGTTATAGAGTGTATTTGATAGAACGGTTCAAACTCGTCATATAACTCGAGCCCTTTTTATACCATCTTAAATTCATTGTTAGGGGCTGGTGAATAGAGATAAGGATTAAATCTACTTCACTTAATGGAAAAAAAGGAATAACTTAATCACGAAATTAAATTTCTTAATTTACATCATTATAATGAAACACCATTCTACAAATAGCCATGAATAATCTCCTGTATATAGCTGAGCTTGCTTCAAGATGGCGCTACAGCTGTCAGCGAGTCTTGTTTGGTAAACATAACTCCGGACCACAGTTTTCGGCACAGGGAACAAAATTAAAACTTAACTTGGATTTGTCCGTTCTCTTTGTTTGCTAGAAGGAGTCCTGACCCTGTCGTATGAGTAAATATTTAATAGGAGTATCTTTATAGATATAATTATCTATTTAAATGTTGAATCATCCTATGTAAAACAATATCTACTACTACAGCACATAAACATTGAAAATCGCTAACAAAACTTTTGAGCGTGTTTGTATTTCGCTAGTCTTTTAATTTTTGGGGTTAAATAGTGTCACCCAGAGCAGCAGAGAAATCTTCAAATTTGTATCAGTTATTCGCCACCTTATTTTACTTTCAATCAATTTCATTGATGAAAATGATTTTTCACATCCGTATGCCGTTCTAAATGAACATATATAATTTTTGGAAAATTTTCTTGGATATGGATAAATTTCATAAGGAGCAAGCCGATTTTAAACAAATATTCACAATCCGAGGCAACCTATTTGAAACTGCTTTTACAGGATCTGCTTTTATGGAATCGGAAGCAGTCTCAACTTCTTATAGAGATGTAAAACTTAACCACTAGAGAAATTAACTACGAAGTAGATCATACACTTTGGTTCTAACGCGTTCACCCAGCAATTTACAGCAGATACTCGTCGTTTCCAGTGATTCTCTCAGCAACTTAACAGTCATGACAGACAAAATCAATGAGTTTGCAGCGGTTCGCCAACAGGCAGATCACTCACCTATTGGGAAGACCGCCAAACAGATTCTACAGGCGCTGCGAGGCGTTCATCGCCAAAGGAAGTAACCCTGGTGCGCGTGCACCTTCTCTTCTGAGAACCGACTCTCTCTCTTTCCAACTTACGCTATAACTTGATGCTCGCTCTGAGCTCGTTGTACGTAGTTCAATGGCGTGTTAATAAAGAAATATCAGATGGTTCAGTTTATGTCTGTGTTTAAAGCACCAGCCGCAGCAAGTTTTTCATCTGTACTTTAGCTGTTGTGAGAATTTCAACTGATACCCCCAATTATTCGGAAATATAGAGTCTTCGTGATGAGGTGGCGAAGTTAATTGCACAAGGCATTAGGTAACCCATAAGAGCATTGAATCTCAATGAAAATGATCTTTATAGTAGAAATTGGAAAAATTATGATGAAAATTCTCGAGATAATCTATGTTGTTATCATTTCAGATTTTCACACAAAGCTATTAAAGTGTTCAACCCAGTCTGTAATAGCGATAGACAATTTCCAGCGACAAAGCCGTTTGTTATATATATGGGTAGTGAGTTTAGTTGTAGGTTTTACAGAGGAAACAAAGAAATAAGTAATGATATATAAAAAATATCTATAATAAAACTTTATGTATTTAAAGCACTCTTATAAGGTAAACCCTCGTTAGAGGGCGTCTCATATGCCACACATTCCCTGCCCCAAAAAATCTTAGCTTTCTTGAGAAGGGAATTCCCCTGCAGAATTGTCATAGCTGTTAAATGATCAAGATGTAGCTAGCGGTTTATATTTTATTTCTCTTCGTGTCTTATATTTTGTATTTATAATGTTATACATAAACAAATTCTCTCATTTGATTTGGAATAAGAGTTTCTTTGACCAATTTAAACGATCACAAAACCACGTAAGGCGAAATGATTTGCTTGAGTACATTTCTTTTCTATTACAATTAACTTAGGACTTTTCCTTTACCTCATTATGAAAGAAAATTACTTTACATTTATGAAGTCTAACCTTATTTTGAATCACTTGAATGTTTCAGGAAATGGGATCAAAAGGAAACACACGAACGGAAATAAGAATCAAAATACTTACTTGTTTCATTAAATGAATCCATACACTCACTTATTCCATTCACTTAGAAAACAACAAGTTAATCTTTTATCTATAAAATAGCTTTCAGAATTGCTTTTGCGTATCTTTGATTTTTTGAATCTTAAACCTTCGTTAAAGTAGATAATTCTGCAATTGTGAACAGCTTCCGGAAATGGGATTGTTACATCAAAGATTTCCGATTCCTTTTTGTTTCTCTCAAAAGGATGAATTGGAATGGATTGCCAATTAATTTCCTGGTCAAATCAGACATTGATTTGTGTATTAAGTAATTACTACTCCAGTGGGCTTCAGATCGTAAATAAATAGGTATCGGAATGACTAAGCGTTGTACGTGAATTAATGATAAGCATGGAAATAAGAAAACTAATAGAAATGTAAATAAATACTTCTTTTTTAATTTTATGTATTTCATTACATTTTCAGGAGAATTATGATACATTATTTAAATAATGGTAAATGAGAAACTAATATATATAGACCTGGAAATATATTTTATCACACTAATATATCTAGATTTCGGTAAAAGTGAAATTCACTCAAAATAATGATGTGCTAAAATGGTTCTTTATCAATTCTATTTTGTTTTAAAATGTAAAAAATAAGATTCGGGCTGCGATAAACGTAGCAACTAAGCGCCTCAGAAAATCACCAGTTAATGAAATTTGTTGCTAAATAATTTGTAAAAGCTAGAAATTTGCATAAATTATCGTAATCCTATCCTAAAACTTCTATATTCTTACTATTTTTATAATTACTCTAAAAATTATTTTTTACCATTTTTTTCATGATTTTATAAATTTTTCTATCAAAGTGTAATACATTTAATCAATGTTTATTGAATAGTACTGTAATTACTGATAAACGGTTCTTGTACCACTTAATCTCTATTTAGTATTAAGTCCAGTATATATAAATATATATATATAACTAGAATTGAAAAAATAAATCTCGTATGAACTTATATCATATATTGCACATTTTAAAAATTATTATACTGAGAATAATTTATGCTTGTTAATCACTTAGAGATTGACATTTTATGTTTGTTCCATACGCTCAAAAGTTTATTTAATTCTTTTTTTATGTTACTATTTATTAAGTGAACTATTGACTAATATTTGGCATTTAAAGTGGCAGGATTTGAATATGGTCGCTCACTTGCGGCTGGCATATTTTACTTTGGGTCGTGGATTTGACACCACCTTTTAAGATCCGCAGTGTAACGGACAGATGCGCGTAACATCTGTCCAGGCTCCAAGTTCTCTCATTATCATGATGTAAAAAGTTGCCATCCCGATTAGGTGTCATCCTCGTCATTTTACCGAGATACAAAATTACGAGGTCCGTTGCCAATAACCCTCATGTTGCTCCCGTATGACTTCAATAAACTATTAACCTAATTATAGAACATAATGAAGATATTCAAGGAAGTGCTATATAACACTTTCGCTACCGGAGGGAGAAAAAAGAAGTGCTTCTCTGAGCCCGCGGCTTCTTACCGCGGAGTGTTACGCTGTGCCCAGACGATTTTAGATATTAAGCCTAATTCGGGAAAAAATTCCTCTAAAATCGGCTATTCCCTAAAATATTTTGGTTTTTGCATATATTATTTAAAATGCATAAAACTTAATATATACAAAAGAAGAATAAAAAGATTTAATCGAAAATTTAATGTTTTATACATAAAATTACATAAAAAATCATACTTTTAAGAAAATACAAAATATATTTACATATGTTACATAAATTTCATGGTGTAATGATATGCCATTCTATGGAATATATAGATATAAAAGATAAATCTTACTTTGCTGTATGGTATATTTATAAAAAAAATCAATTCATAGTACTACGTCACATGACTTACACACATATTTTGACGCTTCACGCAAGATTTTGAACAAAGGGCACATCTTAGTCCTTTTTTTTTTAATTTAATGTCTATGAACAGATTTGAATTATTTTCACTAACATTACTGTCAGATTCATTCATTATTTCGAAAATCTCAGTATCAGATAAATACTTTCTTTTCGTCATGACTATCGCTACAAATAAAAAACGACCCACTGAACAGCTGAGAACATCTGCTACCAAAAGTCCAAACCCCCATAAAGGATCATAAATTCTTCTTCGAACTTCTAAGAAACAAGAAAGAAAGTTTTTGTTTCCCTTTTAAATTATAATAATAATGTCTAATAGTATTTCTAAAATTTATTTATAAATTTGATCTTATAATTACTAAATAATGGGATTTTCAAAAAGCAACAATCTGGACGAATCCCTTATATAGAAATCCATGGTCTTTTTTACTTTAGATTCGCATCATTTCCAGTTATACATGAACGAAGTCCAATACACCAAACTCTAATTAATTCAACAACTTCATGTCCTTATCTTTTATCTTTCTAGTTTCCAATTATTAGTTGTATTCAGTACCATAGTCATATTAAATTAATGATAACTGAAATGTGTAAAGGTAATAGACTGCAATCCTAATTGAAATTTCAATCTACAATTTCTAGTGTAAGGACTAGGAACTTTAACCACTCAAAGAATTAGAGATGGAATTTCGCTTGAAAGGCGTGAAGTCACCAAATTGAATTGAGGCTTTTAATTTATTTGGTGACATGGGAGGAAAAACGCCTATTGTTCAAATTTGGTGTTTTCTGAAAGTGAGTTGAACTATTCACGCTTAAAAATATCATAAATTTTCAATAGATAAACCAACATAAGAGGTTAGGCTTATTTTTTTTTATAATTAACAAGTGGTTAATCGAATTTATTAAATAAAGTTCCATACTTTTACTGTATTAACTCAAATATGGTAATAATGAAAAAAAATGTTAAACGAACCGTATTTAGACCGCAGAGATTCAACAAAAAGCGAAAAAAGAATTTCAAATAGATATAAAGGAGATTTATTTATTATCAAATGGAATGCTGTTAAAAATGTACTAATCTATTGAGTTTCTGTAATTTCAGCTTAGTTTTAATTTAGGTGATTGTGCGTATGCAATGTTATTGAAAAATATAAATTAGTTTTATTAATATAATTATACTACACGCTTGTAACTCATGAATCGGTTTCTTAATCAGACTTCTTCTATATAAATAAATACGTACCTTATAATTTCATTTGTAATTAAATATTCTGTTCATTCGTATTAATTCTTTGTGCTCCAAATTGTGAATTAAAAGGAATATATCCTAAAATCCTTTTTTGATTACATTATAAAATCTGATAAGAAGATTGATACAATAATAATCAAAAAGTTTTTAAAAAATATAATTAGAATTAATAAATTAAACTGGTAATTTTTTTTGCTGTTGGGCCACTTAAGTTGAAAATATTTTACCAATTTGAAATTCAATCAACAGTACAACTTCTCACAGTACTTATTTAATACAACGTATAACAAGACGAAAATATCTATTATGGATGACAATTGCATTGTTTTTTTTTTTTTTTTTTTTCATATTTCACATTCTTCACGCATATCAATCATTCTCTTTTTCATTCAAACATAAGAATACATTCCGAACTTCACATTTCAAGTGGGTCGAATCTGTATCGATTTTTTTACACACATCACAACGTCCTCGATTTTCTACCTATATAGCTAAGTGGTACGATCTGATAGGTGTATTCAGATGATCAAAAATGATTCAATAAATCTTGAATTCAGTCGGAAAATTCGAATACAGTTGTAGCATTTCTCATTTTCTTTAATATTGCGACACACTGCTGTTCCAGGTCTTCATCTGAAGTGCTGTGAACATTTTCAGCATTCTGGAAACCAGATGATGAAGCTACAAGTGGATCATCCTTTTCTGTGGATCATCCTACAAGTGGATCATCCACTTTTCTTCATCAGATGCTTTCTACAGGTTTGTCTGAAGAGAGACTTACGAAGAATGAAATGACCTCTTCTGTCATTAGATAACATGTTCTATGCATTCCTGAAATGAGATACGTAATGTTCAAATGCTGAAAACAAAGATGCACTTTTTGCAAATGACAATAAATTTATTAACCCTTTCGGGACGGCACGCCCTGGCATGTACTGTTCCCTGGGGACGGAGGAGAATCTAAAGGAACTGTCGTACAGGCCGGGGGTTTTGCATCACAAAGTCTAACTTTAGAAAAAAAATTACGCCAAGAAAAGTTTTCTTCCTAATGAAATAATGTTTGGTAAAATTTTAGATATTAATTAAGCTCTTATATATTTTAAAATTAGCATTTTTAATAATATTTCCCAGTAATTGACAGAAAAATGTATATAAGGAAGCTCTGACTTTGAGAAATAATTTTCAGAAGTGCTATTGAAAGTTTTTCGAAGCTTTATTGACAAAAACATGAATAAACTTTAAAATAATAAAAAAATATACAATAAAATCCAGTTTAGACCGTCTGTGACAAAATACCCAAATCAGAATCACTAAAAATGTTCTTTTCAAAACATATATTAAGTTACTCACACTCTATCATTAAGTGAATCCTTGACCATATGGGTATATTCTTCTGATAAACAACGCTTTCTTGGAATTATAAACAGGAATCAAGGCTTTCCGAAATAAAAAGGGAAGTAAACGCAATACATCTAAAAGCAACGCAAAGTCAAACAGTACGGTCGGTACAGCTCTTTAAAGAAAGAAATAAAAAGTACATATCAAAAACCAATAAAAAAATATTCGGGGGAAAACCAGAAACACGAATGTACATCTCATAGAAGCTTAAAGAACCTATTTCAGCTTGTTTACGTTACACTTTCCTTCCTCCCCCACAACAACTGGTGAGCAAAATACTGAATTAAGACAGACGGTGATCAAACGGAAACTTATTCAGTTCAATTATACTATTAATCTTAAAACTACTATTCAGTTCAATATTAATAGTTACAGGGCACCACCTAGAGGTATTCAGAAAATTTTCAACCTTAGAATGCAACTACGCATCGTTCGGCCCCTGAGCTCTTTCTCTAGTGATGCGTATTTGGCATATTCGGCCTTGAACGACGATCGCGAGTGATGCGTATTTGGTACGTTCTTCCCGAAAGGGTTAAAGTTCAAATCATGCTTACCGTCTATTTTATATTATGCATGAAAATAAAAAAAAAATGTGGATATAAATAAATAATAACAAAAGATTTAAATTTATATTAAAAACCATATTATTGGTAAAACAATTATTCCTTGATTCTTAAGTTGAAAAATATGCGCAATAGTCTCTTAAGACATGACACTATTTAAAAGTTAAAACTACTAGTACATTAGCAATTGCTGCTTAGATCCAACGGTACTTAAAAGTACCATTTTAAAAAAAAGCTTTGAAAATAAATTAAAATACTTTTTTTTTATTTTACAAATAACAATAACAGGTCAATTGAAAAGTCCCCGGCCTACCATAGTAAAACACATTTTTTTGGTAAAATTAGTTTTTTTTATTCAACATAATTCCCTTCAAGAGTGATACACAGATTATAACGACCCTCCAACTTTTCGATACCATTTTTGTAGTACGATTTGTCCTTTGCTTCAAAATAGGCCTCAGTTTCGGCGATCACCTCTTCATTCGACGAAAATTTCTTCCCAGCGAGCATTCTTTTGAGATCTGAGAACAGGATCTGGAGAATACGGTGGATGAGGAAGCAATTCGAAGCCCAATTCATGGATTTTTGCCATCGTTTTCACTGACTTGTGACACGGTGCATTGTCTTGGTGAAGCAGCACTTTCTTTTTCTTCCAATGCGGCCGTTTTTCGGCGATTTCGTCCTTCAAACGGTCCAATAACGCTATGTAATAGTCGCTGTTGATGGTCCTTCCTATTTCAAGGTAGTCAATGAAAATTATTCCATGCGCATCCCAAAATACAGACGTCATAACCTTGCCAGCCTACTGTTGCGTTTTCTCACACTTTGGAGCGGGTTCATCGTGTGCAATCCACTCGCATGAATGTCGATTGGACTTCGAAGTGAAATGATGGAGCCATGTTTCATCCATTGTCACATATCGACACAAAAGCTCGGGTTTATTAAGCTTGATCATCTTCAAACACTGCTCCGAATCATCAACTTGTCGTTGTTTTTGGTCAAAAGGGAGATCGCGCGGCACCCACTTTGCACAGAGCTTTCTCATACCCAAATATTCGTGAATGATATGATGTACATGTTCAGTTGATATCTTTAGAGTGTCTGCTATTTCATTCAATTTCAATTGACGGTCATTCAAAATCATTTTGTGGATTTTTTTAATGTTTTCGTCGGTAACAACCTCTTTTGGGCGTCCACCGTCTTGGGTGCTCATTTCACCACGTCTAAACTTAGCATACCAATCCTTGATGGTTGATTTTCCTGGGGCAGTGTCCGGAAACTCGGCATCAAGCCAAGTTTTTGCTTCAACTGTATTTTTTCACTTCAAAAAGCAATATTTTATCAACACGCGAAATTCCTTTTTATCCATTTTTTTCACAATAACAAAAGTTGCTTCACTCAAAATGCTATAATTCACAAACTAATGATCCGACAGCTGTCAAATTTATACAAGCATCTTTTGAGGGTTAAAGCTAACTAAAAAATATATGGATTTAATTATAGTAGCGCCATTTATGTGTAAGGCCGGGAACTTTTCAATTGACCTGTTACTACTTCTGTGAGTTTATAAAAAAAACAAGAAAAGCAGTGGACTTACCTATGAATGTTGAGGTGTTTTATCGCAGAAATTTGACGTCATATATCACTTAGCGAAATGGTGGATAAAACGAGACACATAACGGGAAAATATTCTATCTCGACGATTTTCTGAGCTACTAATGCCTTCAGTCGATGATAGAAGGAACTATTTAGCATTAAACCTGAAACGTACCATTGGTAATGGATGAAATAGAATATTTTAATATTAATATGATTCTAAGTCTATGTGATACTTTAAGCACATTTGCAGCATAAAAGGTTATAAAAATGAAGTGTATTTAAATGTTTATTTTCGTCTTGAAATTACATCTAAATCTTGTAGTATAAAAAATTTTTCATCAATAACATTTGAAAGTTATTTTAAGAATACTCCAGTAA
>BMAW01086078.1:288705-302179 GCA_019974015.1 Nephila pilipes
TCGGTATACGTTTCAGTTACGTATTGCTATCGAGTCATTTACGTTTAAAGAGCCGCGCCCTCAGAGCTGGCATTTAATCATTCTCCCCTCCTCTACTTGTTAGCCAGGGAAATCCAAGCCCATAATCTAGTCTACCCAAGGTAACTGCATCAAATAGGATTTCGAGGAGTATTGTAACATGGCAAATAACAAATTAAAAGAACGTATAAAGTTCTGGCATCACTTGCTTTGGTGTCATCTGCTGGGATAGTACCGGTTACTAGTACCACGTATTGTCTCTGCTCGACATGGCTTTATGACAACTTAACATCACATGCATAGGACACACACAACACACAATAATTCACACACACACACATATATATATATAGAGTATATTTAATACTCCTCTTGTACATCAACTAAAAACATTCGGAATTTTCCTAGAAATAAAGGTGGAACTGTCATTATAAAATTGGCTGAAAGGCACGTGATGGGGCAGATACGTAATATTGAAATGCGGGTGTGTGTACAGCTTGATTACACATTGCGTAATGCCTCGAGAGAGAGATAAAACAAAATAACAAGCACGTTTGGGTATTTAATCTTTTTAAGAAACTTTTAACCTAGCGATATACCACTACGCATTATCTAGACAATTTCCGAGTTGTCAGAATTCAGGGAAGAATCATAGAGATATCAAAACCGTTGGTCAGGTTTCGAGTATCACTCCACCGGCTGTTCTGACTTTACTGTAGGAGTGTTGGGATCATTTAATAAGAGAGAGGTAGTCATTTCACGCCATGAGAAAAGCCCTCAGCAGACCAATAGTCGAGACCATTACATCATACGACACGCACGCATTGCGTCAACTGTCTCATTGTCCGCAATCCCTACCAGGCAGCACCTTCACTACGGTTCTCTTTGTCAGTGCATGGAGAGATGCCTGGCTAAAGGACAGTTGCTATTGTGGCTTAGACACCCATTCACCGTCATCTCTGTGTTTAATGGCGTCTTGGTCGAAGGGATTGGACTACAATCGAATAGAATCAGGTCGACTTTAATAACGAATCCAGATTTAATTTCAGCAGTGATGACAATCAAGTATGTATGTGACCTCGAGGGGAACGTTTCAATCCTGCATTCACTGTACAGCTGCACATTGCTCCTACAACTGTTGTAATGGTATGTGGTGCCATCGCATACGACACATAGTCGCCCTTATTATTGATCCACGGCACCATGACAGCCCAGAGGCGTGACGTTCGTAACATTCTTCAACCACATGTATTGCCATTCATGTCAGGGCTCCCAGTAGCCATTTTTCAACAAAACAATGTTCCTCCGCAAACAGCAAGAATTTTACAGGACTATCTCCGCTACATTTCCACCCTTTCCCGTCATGATGAATCCCCAGATTTGTCACTGGTTGAGAATATCTGGGATCTTTTAGAATACCATGTTGGACAGCCTACAAGTTTGGTCGTATTAAAGTCGCGTTTACAGCAACTGTGGGATGAGATGTCGCACGGCATCATAAGAGAATTGTATGCCTTAATGCTAACATCATGAACTCACGCTAGATTTGACCCAAAAGGGTTTCGAAAACTACATTCATTTGTAATTTTTCGTACAATATGAACATTTTAGCTTGATTTTGTAATCTCTTACTTGTATCAACGTTGTATTTACGAATGTATAATTACGTTTCTTTCTGACAACTTTTCGTTGGTGATCAAACGTTTATGCCAATGAGTATATATACAAGCATACATACATATATATATTCAAAGAGAGAGAGGGGGGAAGAGAATTTATATTAAATTGAATAAAATTTCATTGAGAGAGGAAAATTAAAATTTAAAAAAAGGTAGATACGTATGAGTGCATGATGAATCTGCATTATTATCATTTCTTTTCCTTATTTTTAAATGTCAAACTAAACTTCCAGCTGCGTGTTTGAATATGTTACAACTATGTATATACTAAGTAACGTATATCAAAATATTATCGATGCCCACAAAGTGTTCTTCAAGTGATAATAAAACTAATTAGAGTAAGCAAGCTATCAGAGTAGCCTATTACAATAATTTGTCTTAACTATAAATGCATTGTAATTTAATTAGCGATGTATTTTGAAGAACTGGAAGAAAAATTCAATTAAATTAGTGTTAAATGTTTAAATTGTAGTTTATGGTTGCTAGGATGAGATGAAAAAAAATTGACATATATTTATTTACTTCGTGTACACGTGTGCAGAATGAGCGTAGACATTAAGTATATGATTAAATATGGCCATGCCTCCCCACGTGATGGATTAAAGAATGCTTTTGAGTAATATATACATATGTAGAATCCTAAGTACAACAATGGGGTACATGGCTCGTTTTAAAGATATCTAAGGGTATTCTGGATTCATAACAAAGCGGATTTTTAAATGATGACATTTAATTAAACCATATATTATTGTATGGTATTTACTAAGTTAAAATAGAACTATTGGTTATATATATTAAAGAGCTATCAGATCGCACGTCTTTCTCTGTTGGTCGCTCTCTTCCATCTGCCGTTACTCGTGTTAACCCTTTGGAAAGAAATCACAAAGTAGAACTCCCGATTGTGGCGCCATCTAATGTTGGAAGGCGTCTCAAATTGTAAAAATCCTACACACATATATATATATTTATATATATCCACACAACGCTAACGGGAGGACTTTGGGCAACAACATTAACTCCGGCTACACGATGGATCCTTAGAAGCACAAGACTCTAACCCCTGGACTCGACGAAAACTGACGGCCGCGAGTCCGATACCTTAACCACTACGCTACTGATGCCACGGTAATACGCTATATGCATTTTATATTCATGTTTTTCAAACAGTCGTTTTTGATTGCTCATCACTAAATCCTGATTATTGATGTTACAACTCAATTAAAAACTTAAATGCTTGGGTTTTTTGTTAATTTTGGATTATGCCAAACATTATACCTCTTATAAAAGTTAACTTTATAAATGAATTTTTAGTTCAACATGAAATTGTTTTGTAATTAAAAATTGCAGAGTTGTTTTTGCAGCGACGCTCTTCTACTACAACGTTAGAAGTTAAAAGGCCTTACTCAACCAGCCCGGTGAGATATCTTTTCGGCCTGATTGATAGGCCCGTCAACTTCGGACCCCTTGGACCAGGGTTCGAATCTGCGCTGCCGCTTCGCCACCGCCACAAGTGGTGACCCCGGACAAGAACACTAGATGGCAGCACGGCTGCCTGTACCTACTGATTGCATATGCCCCGACGATCGCCGTAGTGGTGACTCAGGGCTTGAGCACTAGGCGGCCTATACCTACTGTTTGCATATGTTCCGATGCAAAAATACTGTTTGCATATGTTCCGATGCAAAAATACTGTTTGCATATGTTCCGATGCAAAAGCACTGTTTGCATATGTTCCGATGCAAAAACACTTGTCTCTGGTGTCTTAAGACAAGCGCGTGCAACTCAATACTAGTAATATTTCGGTTCTGGCGCACGTTTCGGCGCGTTCTGACAAAAACTTTCTGAACAAAATGGCGCACGTTTCGGCGCCTTCTGACAATACTTTCTGAACAAAATGGCGCACGTTTCGGCGCCTTCTGACAAAAACCTTCTGAACAAAATGGCGCACGTTTCGGCGCCTTCTGACAAAAACCTTCTGAACAAAATGACGCACGTTTATCTCCATTCCGTATCATCACGCTGCGTTGATACTGGAGGGGGGAGTATTACAGCGACGCTCTTCTACTACAACGTTAGAAGTTAAAAGGCCTTACTCAACCAGCCCGTTGGGATATCTTTACGGCCTGATTGGTAGGCCCGTCAACTTCGGACCTCTTGGTCCAGGGTTCGAATCTGCGCTGCCGCTTCGCGACCGCCACATTTTTATCAATATAGTGAAAGTACAAGAAATCGTGAACTAATGCATCAGTAATATAAAATATGAACAGTTGTAAAAATTTAATTTTGTTTTAAATGCAACAATTACATGTATATTACAAAACATGACAAATAAGTCATTAATGTGAAAAAATGATAATTATAAAAAAAAAAAATTCAGTGATTTTTAGGTATTATATTTAAATTGAAAAAAAAAAAAATCTGAAGTAAATGAATATCTTAGAAACAAAATAAAAGAAAATATTTAGGGCATGTAAAATTTCAAAATCAAAACTTCCGTATAATAATGCAACAAAGTTTTACAACTGTACCATCAGACTATAAAATAAATATTTACTTTACGTATTACCTCAAATGCTTCAACTATTTTCACCTTCATTTTAATACATCTTGCACAGAGTCTAAGAAATAAGAAAATTTAAAAATTCCCATCAAAGGCTACGCACCATTCCTAAAAAGAAAATTTTCACATTTGTAGCAAAAGGAATTCGCATCATTTGGCTTTTGAAAGTAAAAAGTTTCAAAAAAGAATGAACAGTGATTTCTTACCTGCAATACCTTCTAGAAATTCCTCAACGACTATGAAAGCTCTCTTCGGAAAAGGTCAGATGATTTAAAAGTTTCATTTAAATTTTAGAGGCTCTCTTTTTGTTCGATTTACAAAGCAGAGTAAGAAAACGAGCATTTGAAATAGAGAACTATTTTTGTTCTGTTCGGTACCAAAAGTTTCGAATACGAAAAGTAGCTTTTTTGAGATAAATTTGACCCAGTATTTTGAAACGTATTTCCAGACCTTATTTAAACGGAACTGATACCTTTTATTTTGTGTGCATTTATAATAGCATCTTATTTTTTTTTTTGTGTCTCATTTGTAAGTTTTTGTTTTCATTATTAGTTCATAATTTATCAGGTAAAAGTAACTTTTGTACTTTATGATATTAATGTTCGGCAATTACAATTTTTGAGTTTAAGAATGAACTAGTAACATGACAACAATTTTATAATACGTATCTGCATTTGAAAATTATGTTTAATTATAAAATTTTGATAACTTATCATTTTCCAAATATTTTTAAATAACACATCGATCAATAACTCCCGAGACTAACCCAGAGATGGCGCTCGTAGTAAACCAGTAACCAGGTCTTTCTAGAGTACTAACCTTTGCTTGAAACGTGTCAAAATTTTTAGTCGATCGGACCAGGAAAAAGTTTTTTTTGAAGTGAAGTGAAAAAGGTTTTTTCCAAGTGGGTGCCACGATTGCTTTCGATGGAACAAAAACAGCAACGAGTCGATGATTCAGAAAGCTGTTTATCGCTATTTACTCGCAACAAAAAAGATTTCTTGCGAAAAAAAAAAGATTTGGAAAAGCGTTGGAACGATTGTATCACCCCAAAAGGTGATTAACAAAAGGTGTTATGTTGATGAATAAAAAAAAAATTTGCGAAAAAAATGTTGTTTTCAAAGTTAGACTCGGGAGTTATTGATCGATGTGTTAATGTTCACTGAAATTTTTAAGTATTGTTAATTATATAAATTGTTTCATCCTCAAATGTATCTTTCCAAATGAAAAAGTATTCATACCCTATATGGAATGAGTATGTATCTCCCTTTCTTAAAAAAAGTAAAATAGAACACTATACCCGTGAGAAAATCGGGAAATCATCCTAGTCCCTAGTAAATGTAAAAATAAGTAAAAGAAATGATTTCTACTATTGACGTCGCACTAGAAGCAATACGAGGGCTATTGGGGGCGGACCAAGTAATTCTGAACTTCAATCAAGTGATGTGGATGACACCTGAGTTAGCACCTCCCTATTCAAATTTTCACATTACACAAACGGGAGGACTTTAAGCCTCGACAGACTTAAAATGCATCAGCCCCGGTTACATTGCGGGCTCATAGCGGCGGCAAGGCTCCAACCCACGACTCGACGAAAACCACTGGTAGTTAGTCTACGATCATGACCACTAGGTTACCACGAAAAAGACATTAATTGTTGTTGGTTTCAAGTCAAACACCTTTATTTCTTACGTAGTTGAAGTCTCCAAAGAATAATATGTACCAAAAAAAAATTAATTCTTGTCTTGAACTGAAAAAAAAAGTATTTTTCTTGTCCTACAGAAACCAATGTTAATTATTCCCTTTTTTGCCATAATTACTCATTTTATCGATCTACATTTTCTGCTAAGTAGAATTTAGAAATGAGTTAAAGGGAGTAGAAAGAATATTTTTTATTAATGTGGTTAAATATTCAGGAAAAAAAATGTGATACATTTATTTTTGCAGCTTTGCTATCTCGAAGGATATCTAAATCCTACATTTTAATTGCTTAATTAATGTGAATTACTGAAGCTGGTCTCAAGGGTAGTGCTACGTAATTTCTTCTAATTTAAAATGATCCATTATTCTTTTTCGGTTCAGAAGAGAAACGCTCAAGTGACGTGGTTTTTTTTTTTTTTTTTGAGAAGTATAACCTGAAATGTACAACATAAAGTTAAATTTTTGTAAAGAAATCCTTATTTACAAAATTCAGTTATTTCCACTCACCTTTGGAACATATGATCCTAACATTTTGCTTGATAATGTGATGCATGTTTATAGAACACTTTGAAATTTGGGACTCTAAACTCGTAGTAAAATAAACTGTTGATGAATTTTAATATTCATAATGTGTGCAATTAGATTTATACTTTCTGAAACATTTAATAAGTTCTTTAATCAACCCTTTGCCAAGCACTACCCTTTAAAATTAAAATTTGGCAAAAAAAAAAAACTATAAGCAGTCTATTTTGGCCTAAAGGAGTACACAGATAAAAGTTTGAAAATATTTCACTTACCATTTTAATTCTGTGATTGTCCCTGATAGGGAACACTGCGCCACTAGGACTCTCATAGTTACGGCTAAGCGAGCTTTGCATTAAAGTGCAAAAATGATTCAAAGCTTCCACATATGAATGAGAAAACACTGTATATCTTGGTCACATATTTTCGATTAATAAATATTTACAGTTCTATATACACGAGTCCTATATACAAATATATTTACAAATTGCTCTATTTTTTCGATTCATGATATTTTTAGTAGCACGTCACACCTTTTTAGAAGAAACACAAACCTTCATCGCAGGTTTTACGCATAAGAAATTCGAGATAAAAATCAACGTTTTTATAAGGTGGCAAAGTTTATTAATGAAAATTATTGAAATATTAGTTAAAACTTGTTACAAATGTCTAAATATTGCATTGTTAAGTGAGTTAGAACGATTCCCAAAATTTCAAAGCTCTAGCTTGATGGGAAGTTGGTTAAATTAACGATTGAAAATTTAATGACACACTCACCAAGTGAAATACATAATAATTTTTAACTTTAAAATTTACTTAAAAAGATACATTTGTGAGCGTATTAAAAAATTCGTAATACTCATAATATCAAAGCATGAAGTTGAAAGTTTGTAAGTCATTCTATTAAAAAAAATGGTAACCAGAATTCAGAAAAAATTATTGTGATAAGACACGGGGTCAAATATTGGAATCTTTCTTTCTTGCGAATGATTACTGACTGAAAGTCAGCAACCCTTACTATCTCCCCTTTGTGAGTTTTACGATACCCCATGTGGCGTATGTGGAAATCCCGGTGTTCCCAGAGGGGGAAAAAAATGTTTTCCTCCATCCTAAAAGCACCGAGGGGAAAGAATATTTTGACTTATTAAAATTATTGAAATATTAGTTAAAACGTGTCACAAATGTCTAAATATTGCATTGTTAGGCGAGTAAGAATGATTCCCAAAATTTCAAAGCTGTAGCTTGATGGGAAGTTGGTTAAATTAACGATAGAAAATTTGATGACACACACACACCAAGTGAAATTCAGAAAAACGTTGTAAAATAGTTTCGTACAGCTTCGCTTTCGGCTTACAGTATGCACAACTTCTGGGCGTACCTTTAATTGGCATGTATTTAATGTACGGTTGATAAATGTGATAAAGTAAAAACGCCTTGTTAACTTCCGAATTTAGTTGTAAAAAAAAAAAAATTACTTAAACTGTGTGATCCTTCACGTTACCTAGACATATTACTAAATCTGAGGTCACTACGTTACGCCACTCAGAGAAAAAAAGAAACCAGATGTTCTGTGTTATCGCATTTCCTTGCATAAAATGCAAGGTGCTAAAGTCGCAGTGTTCCCGTTCAGGGAACATCCCCATATTATTCAAAGATGCTACGTGTACTTTTGGTATGAAAATTAAAATAATATAAAATAAATAGTTGACTCTATAGCCAACAAATTAACAGAGAAATTGCTTATGAAGCAATAATTTTTGTACATGAAAAAGTAATTGGCAAAATTCCTTGGAAATATAAGATTTTGCATCAAGTATTTTATTTGAAAATTATTGGTTGGTTTGTAGGATGCTATCATCTCTTATTTAAGTATATGGTAAAAGGACATGGAAAAGCAATTTTTATCCATTTATTATAGAATTTAATGGTTTGAGAAGCAAATCAGTTAAGGTGTTCCCTTGCGTGGAACACTGGGCAACAAAGGGTTAACCCACCAATCTCAATCTATGGGACGCGCTTACTCCAATGGGCGTGTTAGCATTGAATGGGAGCATGAATGTATCAAAAAGCAAATAAAAAATTCATAAGTTTAGTGAAAGCAAAGCAAAATATATTTACATTTTGTCATAATAAAAATAAAATACACATTTCTACTAATATATAACAATTATAAATAAGACTGTACATGTAACCCACAAAGTATTTAAAATAACAATAAAACCCTCGAAGTAAACTTTTTGAATTAAAGTAAATTTTGCCAACAATTGCATATTTTATGCGTATATTTGGCTTCAAAATTAGAAGAAACACCTAAGGAAAGGTTTGTTAGTGTATATTTTTAGTGTCAAAAAACCATTTTATACAAATATAGGCTGTAATTCGTTGGAATGAATTCGTCGATCATTATATGAAATTAGTTCACCTGAGGGTTACATACATTTATTTTTCTGTTCAATAGCCATAGTTATACAGTTCATTTTTTTACAGTTCATAGATGTATATTTTATAAAGGCAGAGACAACAATGGGGAAAAGTTCCCGCGCGATGGTCACACCAGCGTTCCCCACAGCATTATTTGACTCAACTCCCGGTTTCCCACCAGAGGAAAACCGTGCAGGTCCTTTGTTCTGGGGGGGGGGGCATCTAGCAGTTATTACAAAAATAAAAATAACCATTGGTTACAAGGCAAAAATTAACTTTCCGCGAAATACAGAAACTCAAAAGTAATATATTGATATTTTGTAAATTGAGTAAAACTAAATATAATTTTATCAAGAGAATAGACTATTATTTTAATAATATATACGTTACGATGGAAAATATGGTATATTGAGCTCTGAATACAGAAATTCTCCTTAAAAGCCATTGTAATTTTCAATTTATTCCAATATATATATATATATATATATATATATATATATATATATATACACATATAAAACATAAAACAGTTACTTTTTTACATGATGGCAATAACACGAAACAAAAAACTAAAAGTACAGAAGATTTTTTAAAACGTTAACTAAACTCTGATAAATATTCTAAACGTAGCAAACGATTTTATTTTCCGAGTTCCGTGCTTGTTTAAAGAAATGTTTTTATTTACCCTACAGAAGGAAAGCAGAATGTTTCAGAATTAGAGCCTCCGAAAAAACACCCGAAAAACCAAATCTGCTGGGAAGGTCATGATAATTATTTTCTTTGATTATAATGGTGTAATCTTTCAGCATACTGTGCCTCCTGAAGCTACTGTGAATGGTGAATATTATGTTTCAGTTTTGAAATTATTGCGAAAACACATATAGAGTAAGCGTTATAAACTTTTAAGGAATTGGATATTATTTCACGTAAGCATGTCTCTACTTCTGTTCAGAAATATCTTAGTACCCCCCCCCCATATTAAAATCATGACATACACCCCTTATATTCCGAATTTCACAACATGCGATTTTCTGACAGTATCGTGGCAGACGGTTTAATACAGATTCAGACTTTAATCCAGTAGTGTAGGGTTCCTTGAAGGAACTTTTAGAAAAAACGCGCGCTCTTTCTCTTACATTCTTATTATGAAAAGCGGTTGAACGATGGGACCGTTACATAACATCTGAGGGAAGGTATTTTCAAAAATAATGATTTAATTATTTTGCTGTTAATATACTTCTCAATTACTTATGATTGTACTCTCAGTTTTTATGGAACACCACATATATATATATATATATATATATATATATATACATATTGATATATGTAACATAATATCATCTTTCTCTTGTGTACAACTATAGAGTGTAAGTCATGGAAACAACACAGTCGAGGCGTATTGAATTTTCATGGAACTTTTATTTTAAGCGGAGAGAGAGACCATTTCCACTCCGCCTTTTGATTGAAGCTATTGCATCATAAAAGAGAAAGAAGAGAGCGATTCTCGCTGTGTTTGTGTTTATATATGAGGGAAATTTCATTTGAAACGTCAGAAACACGTGGTATTAATAAAGGGATTATGGGGAAATATCATAATAGATAAGAAATTTGAATGGATTGTTTTGACAGATTTATAATTGGTTTAAGTGGATTTAACCACTGAAACCAATTATAAGATTAACCAATTTTTATTTATTACATCACCAGTTTTAAGAGCTCCCGATGTAATAAATAAAAGGACTCTTTGGTAGGAGATTTAGAAATACGAATGAACATTATCTTTTAAAAGAGAGAATGGGTAAATTTATTAAATTAAATTATTATAGTGAGAAATTAAAGGGAATTAAGTTAAATCATTACATATATAGAGAGAGATATCATATATATAGTTATGTAGAGAGAGAGAGAGAGAGAATTCTGACTGTGTACTCTCACCTTAATTCACCTTAGCGTGATATTTTGAATAGAATTTGTTTCTTTATAATTCAGAGCTTCTTTGTGTACCATGTAATGTGTCTTGACGTACAGTGGAGACTTTTTTGACAAGTGTTTGTATACTTTGGAGCCTTTCACATATTGAACGAGCACCGTCGATGAATATTTCAACACAATTTCCTGCTCCATGGTTGATTCGTTAATGGAATCATTTAGATTATAAATTCTGCGAGATTTGTTGATTTGAGTCATATTGATTTGCAGAAACTTATTTCTTTTACTGCTGACATACCTTCACCAAATGAAGTATAGGTAATGAAATGAGTATATTTATTGCTATATATTGTGTTTTTAAGCTGAATAGAAATCAATTGACCTTGCAACTTTCTGATATATTACTGTACAATTTCAGCTAAATCCCCATTTCGAAGTACAACAGTATCATTTGATAGATGTATTTGAATTGTTTGGCAAAAATTGTCTCTAAACATAGTATGATGCAGCTAGAAAAATAAGTTCTTCACCAATAGTGTGAGACTTTTTTATTTCTGGTTATGTTTTACGAAACTTTGTAAGATGCAAGTGAGTTAATTCATATAAAATGTTTTTTTAATTGCTTTTTGTTTTTCATGCGATTTTGATTTAAATATGAAAAACTCTCAATTTTTGTAACGTACTCACCATGAAGCTTCCCAAACGATGACCCTTTAAGTGTTATGTGCGAAAATCATATCCAACTCGACATCCACCAAAAAGCGACGTAATGTTTAATTCTATATGGCCGTGAATTCCTCGAATATAAACGAAATGTGTTTTCTTTCCTTTATGCTGGGTTAGAAGTTCATTTCTCACGTATTTTGCTAAAATCTCTCCTCTTCCCCCATTAAAAAGTTTAACATATTGATAGCTAATTGGGGATGGTTGCGGCGACACAATGAACGTTAACAGGAAATTTTTGGCTCATTAGAGAATTCAGTTTCTTCACTCTGGGTTCATCCTGGACCGAACAATAGCTGTGAAAGAAGGACACCTATCCAAGGTTCCACTTACAGACAAAGACACCAAATTTAGCAATAAGAACTTCTTCTCCATGGGGGTATTCTCGAAAATACATGTCTTAATGGAAAAATTCTGGTTTTTTCGAAGATGTTTGTAAAAAGAAAGACAAGTCCTTTCGCCCAAGGTCTGGGCTGAAGTAGTTCGATTTAGGAATAGCTTTACACAAAAAGAGAAAAACATGTGAAGGGTTAGGTTTATTAGGTTTTAAGCTGTCTACATCCAAAATGTTTGAGTACATGACACACATTAGCCTTTCTTCTTTGTTTATTTCATTACCCGCAAACCCCAAATAAAAGTATTCGCGAAAATATTTTCCTGGTTTTATTTTCTGAACTATACTGCTCTGTTCTCCAGTCGATGCTTCTTCACCGTCTAATGCTCGTACACGACTACATGAAAATTTATGCATAATTATATATAAAAATACTGCGTGAATATTTATTACCGTGAATTTTAGTTAATACCTCAAATTACGGCATACATAGTCATGATAAATTCCACAGAGATAAGAAGGAATCCACTCAATTGAGAATGACCGGAATTGACAGAGGTGCAGCATTTATACACATTTACGTCAAGGTCGTGAATGTTTGAGGCAAATCGGTATTTCTCGCAGAGCCACGGGAGTATCCAAAATGGCGGAAGTAAGAGAGAGAGCAATAAAGAAGCATCGATTCTGGTTTTGTTAACGCAGAGATTTTGTGTTGCCAAATATCAATACTTATATTCATTAGTATTTTTTAAGGTCATACTGTAGCATTAGCATCAAAATATTTAAGTCTCGTATACCGTGTTAATGTATAAGGAGAGTGATGAAAAGTAGGATTGCAATCACAGAAAGGTTGAAAAACACCAAATTAATCCGCAATGTGAAGGTTGTTTCGTCATTTTAACTAAGCTCGCGTTTTAGATAAAAACATTTGCTCACTAGGTACATATATATACAAGTCTATTGAACTTTAATATGAAGAGAAATATACAAGTCAAGAAATTGGTCAGAATTTTATTTAAGATTAAACACATAACTCTGCAGAAGATTAGCATAACTGGATATCCATTTCTTTAATTCCCTTTGTTATATGTTATATTAAGAATTTAACGCAATTCCATTTATATTATAGCCATCAAATATTTTAAATGCACCTTGAAATGTTCACATATGATTTTTAAAATGTTAAAGAATGTCTATTGGTTATATTGATTCGATATATTTTTCTTTCAGGTGAGTTGAACTTCTACTTCAAAATTGGAATGAAACTCTACATGTTAAACTGATGAATCAGGTTTGATAAAAGTAGTTTATAAGAAACTATTTTTATTATTTAGCTACCTAGGTATATATATGTGATGATTAGAAGATTACTATCTTTCAATTTATTTCACTTTATTAACGCGAAACATTTTGCTCCACATTTAAAAATACTATATTCCTAACATAAGTTGCTCGAATAAGACTACATCGTCTCTTTTTTCTGCCAACTAAACACAACTTTTTGGGGTCTCTCCCGTTTTTCGCCGCTCCTATAACTATATGCTATGTGCATAATTTAATTCTATATTTCTTCTCTTTATTTGT
>BMAW01086078.1:303820-314363 GCA_019974015.1 Nephila pilipes
AATGCAGTTTATCCCAACCACTTGGCGTGATTTCAAAAATTGGCACCAAACTTGGCGATTTTTTTTGTTTGGCTGAACGTTAAGTCCGTAAAACGGACCAGGGTAGCCACATTTGGCAAAATACTGCCAAATAATTCTTGTCGCCAAGAGTGATTGGGTTAAACTGCATTCCAACCATTTAATTTACCGGATGAATTAATTAATTTTAGTTACTTTTAACGTTTTTATGTATTTCACTTGGTGTGTGTTTCTGCGTGTGTGTATCAGTGTGTCATCAAATTTTCTATCGTTAAATTAACCAACTTCCCATCAAGTTAGAGCTCTGAAATTTCGGGAACCGTTTTTACTTGCCTAACAATGCAATATTTAGATATTTGTGACCAGTTTTAACTAATATTTCAATAATTTTTCTTAATAAACTTTGCCACTATATAAAAACGTTGTTTTTAAAAACGTTGGTTTTTATCTCGAATTATTTCTTTTACTTTACAACGGAAAAATAAAGGTACTTGTCTATTAAAGCGGCGCCCGCCAAATTTTGAATACGCCAATGTCGCCAAGCTAGTTAAAATCGCCAAATAAGCGGAGAGCGAAATTGAAATGTAGTAAAACAAATAACACACCAATAAGTAATATAAAACTTTTTTAATTAATATTTTTATTTAATAATCTCTTATGTGTTTAGTGATAAGTCTCATCCCAATAAGTACTATAAAAATTTAAATGTTTAATATCTACATAACTTTTAAAACATCAATCAACATAAAAGGCCATATTTCCAAAATTGCGTTCATTATTTTATGGAAAGCATTTTTTCCCCTACATGTTTCCACCACATAAATTATGCCAGATACGATTCTAGATGATGCCGCGCAGCGCCGTTTCTTGTTACGCCACTTTGCGGAACCCCATATTCTTTCAACATTTTGCGTTAAACTCCCGTTGACGGATCTACAAAATTGTACTTACGGTTCACCGTGAAATGTGAAAAACCATCATCCATTTCGCTGTTTAGTAAATTGAAAATTGTTAACGACGTTGTCAAAGGCAACAAAATAGGTATTTTAAAAAAAATACGTAATCGGTAACTTTAACAGGCAAACGATATTGTACTAAAATGATAAAGTGCCTTTTTAAGACTGCAACCTTAGGAGTTTACAACCAAACATGGCGATAAATCTTACTGCTTGGCGATTTTCCGAAATCGTAATTTGGCGGTCGCCGCTTTAATGGACAAGTACCAAAATAAATTACCAATCAGCATAGATTTGTATATTATTCACTGTTTAAGCTGAATAAATGTATTTTTGTAACCGATGGTTTTAAGAACAAACCAAAAAACCCACAAATGGCGCTATCCGACATAACAGATGGCTCTATCCGCCTAAGACTTTTTCCCAACCTCTAGTTTAGTACTTTTGTGGTATGCGTGAATATAACATATATGTTGCGTGTTGTATACCTGTCTTATATGTATCCCGTATAAATATTGTTGTGATGTATATCCGCCTGCTGTGAATTGAACCCAATAAAAAACGATGATCCCTTCATCTTCTAATCTTCATTCAAAAGATTCCACGCACTCATGCCACGTTCTACATTTTAAATTTATATTAATGTAATAAATACGAACAATTGCTATTTAGTGTTTTTTACAGCTTTCATTTGGTTAATGGTTTATTTTCAATTTATTCAATGTCTTACAATCACCTTGGTTCTGACATAAAAATATGTATTAGATTTCAAATATGTAACTCAAAACTTCTTGATGTTAAAAAGTATGGATATTCGTTTTCACCATCATTTCCCATATACTTATGAGAGGATATCCGTAGCATCCTTTCCTAAAATACACCTATTATATCCCGGTTAAAACAAAACAATATTATACTGAAGTAAGAAACAGATCTTCCCATTGGTATGCTTAAATTTCCTTTTCCTTTTAAGAATCTCTTCCTTTATGTGAAAAAGCATTATTTTCTTGTTTCGGAAGCATTTCAGATCTACTAAAGATATATTAAAGACACAATCGTTCTCAACATGTCTTCGTTTAAGTAAAATAAAAATATACAAGGGATTCGAAGCGGTCCCTTGAGGTCATGTGACGTTGAAGTAGATCACAAAAACATTCGAATAACGTTACTCTTCCAAAAAGAAAGTTTTCCGAAAATCAGAGAAAGAAAAATAGACAGAGATTTGGTGAAGAGGGGAGGTCAAGGAAGACAATAAAGAATCTGCGTGATCTATTCTGATTTTTCTTGCATATTTGTGAGGTGGCCGGGGTAGATAAGTGATCATCATGGTCGTACGAACTCGCGGCTGGTGTTGTTTCTGTTGAATAGTAGGTTTGATCCCTGATGCCACTGAAGACCCGCCGTGTAGCGGGGATGATGTGAGTAAAATAGGCTCCAAAGGCGTAGTGTGGAAGTTTGGAGAGGGATGTTATGGCTTAGATGTTATTCTCGTCATTCGACCGAGGTTCGTAACCAATAACACTCGTATTTATTTTAAAGAATATATTAATAAACAATCAATAAATTTAATCCTTTTCGAAGAAAAAGTAGATTCTGTTATTCCAAATATATACCTGTTTTTCTTATATTACATAAATGAAGAGAAAGTAGCAGTACTCTTTGCTATACTCAATACGCATGCGCATTTATTTTATTGGCTTATGTTATCTTTTTTTTTCCTCTTTAAAGAATGGCGTTGCTAATCGATATTTTCATCTTAATCAATAATGAGCTAATTTGAACATACTGTATAACAATGCATTATTTTAGAAAAGATATATCTTTACCATTATCTTTTTTAAAATATTACAGCTTGGATTAATGAACTTCATTGCAGCATTTCTTGTTCATATATTTTTTTTTTTTGTTTTTGGTCCCTTGTAATAGTAACTGCAATTGTTTTTTTCTTTCTTTTTATTTTGCTGTAGTTGTCTATAATCTGTCATTAGAAATAAAAACAAAATTACAGCTTTCTTACGAAATAACAGGTCAATTGAAAAGTCCCCGGTCTGACACATAGATGGCTCTACTTGAATTAAATCCATATGTTTTTCAGTTAGCCCTAACCCTCTAAAGATGCGAGTATAAATTTGACAGCTGTCGGATCATTAGTTTGTGAATTATAGCATGTTGAGTGAAGCAACTTTTGCTAGTGTAAAAAAAATGGATAAAAAGGAATTTCGCGTGTTGATAAAATATTGCTTTTTGAAGGGAAAAAATACAGTTGAAGCAAAAACTTGGCTTGATGCCTAGTTTCCGGACACTGCCCCAGGAAAATCAACCATCAAGGATTGGTATGCTAAGTTTAGACGGGGTGAAATGAGCACCGAAGACGTTGGACGCCCAAAAGAGGTTGTTACCGACGAAAACATTAAAAAAATTCACAAAATGATTTTGAATGACCGTAAATTGAAATTGAATGAAATAGCAGTCTAAAGATATCAACTGAACGTGTACATCATATCATTCAAGAATATTTGGGTATGAGAAAGCTCTGGGCATAGTGGGTGCCGCGCGAGCTCACTTTTGACCAAAAACAACGACGAGTTGATGATTCGGAGCAGTGTTCGAAGATGATCAAGCGTAATAAACCCGAGTTTTTGCGTCGATATGTGACAATGGATGAAACATGTCTCCATCATTTCACTCCGAAGTCCAATCGACAGTCATCCGAGTGGACTGCACGCGATGAACCCGCTCCAAAGCGAGGGAAAACGCAACAGTCGGCTGCCAAGGTTATGGCGTCTGTATTTTGGGAGGCGCATGGAATAATTTTCATTGACTACCTTGAAAAAGGAAGGACCATCAACAGCGACTATTACATAGCGTTATTGGACCGTTTCAAGGACGAAATCGCCCGAAAAACGGCCGCATTTGAAGAAAAAGAAAGTGCTGCTTCACCAAGACAATGCACCGTGTCACAAGTCAGAGAAAACAATGGCAAAAATCCATGAATTTGTCTTCGAATTGCTTCCTCATCCACCATATTCTCCAGATAAGTCCCCCAGCGTCTATTTCCTGTTCTCAGATCTCAAAGAATGCTCGCTGGGAAGAAATTTTCTTCGAATGTAGAGGTGATCGCTGAAACTGAGGCTTATTTTGAAGCAAAGGACAAATCGTACTTCAAAAATGGTATCAAAAAGTTGGAGGGTAGCTATAATCAGTGTTTCACCCTTGAATAGAATTATGTTTAATAAAAAAAAATAATTTTGCCAAATAAATGTGTTTTACTATGGTAGCCCGGGGCTTTTCGATGGACCAGTTATATAAACATAATTAGTTTTGAAGCAACTTATCCTTTTGAGATCCAATGCTCATTCTATTGGATATTTTTATTTTACATGTAGAGAAAGAATTTATAGTCTTATGTGCTAAGATCAGGAGTTCCATTGTATTGGATAGTCTGTTTAGTAAAACTTGAAAATATTTGGCTGGATCCTTGATCCACAAGCATTTAAAAATGGCAGACAAGAAGAAAGCCAATATTGAAGGTATGTCAGCAGTTTTAATTTAGTTTTATTATTAATTTAACATTTTTTTAATAAAAAATGATAATATACAATTTTAAATGTGTGAGTAATGAAATTATGTTGTATATTTAATCAGTAACACATGTTTTACTAGACTAAGCCCAATGTCCATTATAATGGACTGGCCAAACATTGTATATTTTTTAATTAAAAAAAAGCGGCTGTATGTACTATTTTGCATTACTTTTTAAATTATTTATTTCAAATTAGGTGGAATTTGCTCAAAGAATATGGTCTTGGGTCTCAAGAGGACATATGAATCAAAAAAACGCTGTAACTTATCTTTGATATGTTTGTGTTAAATTCTAAATATCCTGAAGACAACCTATTCTCTCTAAAAGTACTTTGCTTAAAAATGTCTGAACCATCATTTATAATAATAAACTAATTTATTCCTTGCCAATTCACTTGATTCAAAAGCCTAGATTAACTGAAAAGGAAGATTCAATTGCTTAACCCCTTATTTATTTCTTCTAATTTACCTTTGATCGCTTCAAGAATTATTAAGTATAATTAGTTTTGATGTCTAATGTAGATTCTCTATCATCAAACAACAAGTTTTCAGTCTCTTTATAACGCATTTTATTTGGGGAACGTATTTAAATGGTTTTTACAATCGTTCACTGGAGTACAGTTTTTATAAAATTACGTATTTAGCAGATTTTTGAGCCCGCTACACACGGTAAGTCAGCAGCGAAATATAACTACTCGCATGCAATATGTTGCAACACCATATATATATATATATATATATATATATATATATATATATATAAAAAGCGAAATACCACTGATTGACTCATCACGAGATCTCTAAGACTATACAATCGATTGACTTAAAATTTACCATAGTCACTCATTTTGCGATGAAGACGCTCACTAAGAACGGATTTTACGGAAGTCTTATCCAAAATGTAATTTTCATCCGTTAATCTACTCTTATCCATCGGTTATGTAATTTTTGGCTTTTTTATCGCCAAAAATGATATGACTGACACCAAACGGAATATATATATTTTTTCTATGTATACTGTGTATTGTCACCCATTAAGTTTACTTGGTAAGATTTGAGCGTGCGAAATGGAAAAATACCATATAATTTCATATTGAAGCGCTGAAGGAGGATTGGCAAGATTTCGGCGAATAAGCTCTTTATGTGAAACTTCGTGCGTGTCGAAAATAGGAAACGTACATATTTAGCGATAGAAATAAATCACTTTGGAATCTCACGGTTAGTGAAAGTTTAGCTTAGCTCCAAAACCTAGCGGGATTTTGAAAAATACTAAAATGTCGACTTCTTACAGAGTAGCGCACACGTAGGACAATCTTCGTTTACTGGAGGAACTGGCTACATTCATAAACGAACTCAAGAGGCTATGACATATTTAAGACATTTTGGACATCCCCACTTGCGCAATTTTTTTTTTAGGATTGCAGTCACTTGTCATCTTAAATGGTCAGAAATCAAAGATCTCTTGAGGCAGGGATAAAAATCTTATGATAGACACTATGTCATTACGAGAGTATTTCATTTGAAAGTTAAGCACATGATGAATCTTCTGACAAAAGAAGTTGTATCTTTGGCAATATTAGGTGTAACATGTATACGGTGGAAGGAATTTTATCCATATTATATATAAATGGGGTGACTTTTTATTGATTTTTCTCATATATTTGAAAGTCGAGGATAACCATTATTATAGGCAATCAGTTTCTTAAAATTTTAAATTTAAATTATCATTATCGCTTAAAAATTGAAAATGTTCTTGATATCTTACGTGTAGGTTCCAATCGTTACGTGTAGGCTCCAATATTATCGTCTGCCCAGTGAAGTGGGTGAATATCAGTTAGTCTAATATATAGATGGCGTTAGGGCGTCTATGGGTTTGTAATGCACTCATATTCCTCTCAGAAGGAACGTTCGGTGTTTTGTATTGTTTTGTACTGTAAGTGCGTAGGTGTAGCGGATTTTCTCGCTCATTACGTTTGTACCTGTTTATTAAAATATTAAAAAAAATTTAAGATGTACCTTAATTTGCAAAAGTAAAGCTGTATGACTTCATATGACTATATAATCTTGAATTGATTCACAATAGTATATCAAATTAAATTCTTTTCACTTCTGAAATTTGGATTATTCTTGTTTTATACCTAATTTTATATTGTAATTATTGAATTTGAGATGGTTGGATACGTAAAATTAATTGAAACATAATTTCTGCATTCCAAAGTATGGGACATAACTTATATTCAATTGTCTGCATTTTTGTTTTGTATTATTAACTTTCTATTCCTTGGGATTTGCTATGTTTTGTGTAGTTTTGTATTTAACTATGTTTTATTTTTTTTATTATTATTATTTGCTTATTTATGTTTTGGATTAAAATTATCAAGTATAATTTGCATTTCGTTAGACTTATGCTTCTTTTCATCATATTATTTGTATGTTTTCAGTATAGAATAATATTTTTGATTTTGTTGTATGGTTGTTACATTGATAATATTTTTGAACATTTCAGTTAATTCTTTAATATCTGTAGGTTTTAGTTTTAATAATATTTATAATTTGATTTTAGAGCTGATTTTTTCTTCGTTTTGTAATACAATGTATGAAATTCATCGTAGCGCATACATGTATTTTAATATCTATTCACTATGCAACATAATTGCAATTTAATCAGCATTGATTACGCTTTGATTGGAGCGAAAATTTAAAATCTAACAATTAAAATAGAAAAATGCCCAAGATTAATTGACGAAACAATTTTAAAAACATTTTTTTTATAAAGTATCACATTTTTATTCTCAAAATTAAATCAAAGATATTTAAGAATATTTTTAATCTTGCAATGTGAAAACATTACGTTTAAGATCGAAATAATCATTATAAATACATCTCACGCCAACACGCGCCAATTCTTACTAATGATTCCATTTTCAACCTTTAATTAAGGTAAAAATATCTCATGTTAAGCCGTCAGGTGATATCCTCTGGCACGAAACAAATAATGAGTGGGAAGATGTTAAGTGAATAATTCGCTTCTTGTAGAAACTCTAAATAATTGATAGTAACAAATACAATCTGTACGTGAAATTTTAAGATACCAGAAAACAAAGTTTGCTCTGCAGTAAAATTTGTTTTAGCGGCAAATTTCGTTATTTAACGACGATTTCTGTCATCAACAGATTCTTTTGGTTCTACATTTAAGAATTATCACGAGGATAAAATATCAACCACGTATATGACTCTGACGCTTCTGCTTTTTGTTTCTAGAGAACATCTTTATAATTTGTTCAAAATATCTCTTCCTTTCCTTAATTGGGATGAGAAACTTTCGATAACATTTTATTTTTGAGGAATACAGAGTATACCTTGATTAATAATTTGCATAATACTTACGTTGATATTTTGCTAAATTTAATTCTATCTTTTGAGGTAATTATTTGGGGGAAATATGTAAAATCCACAATTTATTCAGCATTTTAAAAATAACAAAGTGATATTGTATTTGGGTTTGTAATTCCCTCGCGAAGACTTTGGATATCGCAGAATGTGCAAAATCAAAAAGTACTTTTCAATAACTAGTTAATACAACGCAATTATACATTAAAGAATCTAATAAGAAAAATTGAAATTTTATTTTCACAAACAAAACATGCGTAAGTAAAATGGAAACGTTTGCCTATTTGAACCACAAATAGAATAAAGCAAACGGTTATGTCATAGAAATTAATAATTAAACTAAATATTAAAATAAGAGCAAAAGATAAATTATTAAAATAGTCTTTAATATTCCTTTCGGATATTAAAATAAAAACAGACGATAAAATATTATACAAAAAAATATTTTACTAATGTAATTATATCTTAGAAGCAAACTAAATGCAATTATTATAATCATAATGTATTATAATATCAATCTGTTGAATCTAACATAATTTATCCTTAATTTTATGTCCTTCCATTGTTGTTAATGCCTTTTTCTGGAAGCAACAATATTACTTTTAATTGAAATAAAATTACAGTTTTAATTTTGATATATTTATTCCACCTACCAATTTATTATCATCGCAGTTTGAATTAAACTACTGAAAATGAAATTCGTACAGGAAATACCATTGGCCTTCTTATTCGAAAATTTACAAAAACTTGTAAAGTTACATAGAACTTTATGGGTTTGCCACATGAAACACTATACTCGTATCAGCAATCGATAAAGGTCGTAAATTATGCAACTCATATCTGACAATACTCTTAGATTTAAGAAGAGTTTGACAAAGGATTTTTCAAAAGTATTTCCTTCTCTCTTACGATCTCTGTTCTAAAACTTTTCCTTCCTCTCACATTTCAGACATGACGGAAAGACTGATGTTCTTTTCTTTATAGATAAAACCTGTCTAAGTGATAGGTTTTGGAAAAATAAAAGTGCTGTTTTTTAAAGTAGCGATGGATATTTTTTATACATTGAAAACTTTCAAACGAATTCTAGTACTTTTAGATGGATAAAATTATTCATTTGGTTATGGATATAAATTTGAAAAGATTTTTACCTCTGGAATTCAAATTTCTTTATATCAATAATCTTTATATATTAATATTTTAGGGAGCCCTTGATTTTTATTATAAAAGAACTTCTGTAACGGTACGGTACTTGTCTATTAAAGCGGTGCCCGCCAAATTAAGAATACGCCAATGTCGCCAAGCTAGTTAAAAGCGCCAAGTAAGCGGAGCACGAAATTGAAATGTAGGAAAACAAATAACACACCAATAAGTAATATAAAACTTTTTTTAATTAATATTTTTATTTAATAATCTCTTATATGTTTAATGAAAAATCTCATCCCAATAAGTACTATAAAAATTTAGATGTTTAATATTAATATTTACATAGCTTTTAGAACAGCAATCTACATTAAAGGCCATATTTCCGAAATTGCGCTCCTACTTTATAGAAAGCATTTTTTTTCCTACATATTTTCTCCACATAAATTCTACCAGATACGATTATAGATGATGCCGAGCCCTGCCGTTTCTTGTTACGCCACTTCGCGGAACCCCACATTCTTTCAAGATTTTGCGTGTGAACTCCCGTTGACGGGTCTACAAAATTGTACTTATGGTTCACCGTGAAATGTGTAAAAGCATCATCCATTTCGCTGATTGGAAAATTGAAAATTGTTAATGATATTTTCAATTCAACGAAATAGATATTTAAAAAAAAAAAAAAAAAATACGAAATCAGTAACGTTAACAGGCAAGCCATATTTTACTAAAAGAAAGTGCCGTTTCTTTAGGACTGCAACCTTAGGAGTTTACAACCAAACGAGGCGATAAATCTTAATGCTTGGCGATAAATCTTACTTTATTTTGAATTTATCATTCATCTTTTATACTAACATTTGAATAAAGTATTATCATTCACATTTTAATTTTGCTCTGTTTAAAACGTATTTATTAATGGCATAGTTATGAGTTTCATATTTTGTTATAATGCTAAATTTATATGTAACTTCTTAATTTATTTTTGATTTTTAAAAGAAAATTGTTATTCAACTTTGGACTATGTATGTAGAGATATTTCATGATGTATCCGAATACGCATTGGAATATTCACCAAACGGCGCTGTGCGTGAGGAGTACGGTGTATTAGGATTGAGAAAGTCGAGGTTTGAAAGCCATAAGGAAAAGATCGATGGAGTCTTGATTTGGAGGCCGTAGAAAAAGACTACAGATTTCTTCACCGCCAGGGCTCTGGAGCGTTATATTAAGAGAATTGTTAGGGGAAATGGTGTTGGAACAAAATTGTATTTGATAAAAAAAATGTTAGTATGATAAAAAAATTTCTTTGCTCAATTGGTAAATTTTTGCATCATTTACCCTTTTAATTAACGTTAGTATTTGTGAATAATCATTTGTCTTTTTTTATAAACCCTAGACGTAACTAATCACCCCATATATATATATATATATATATATATATATATATATATATATATATA
>BMAW01086078.1:314373-339745 GCA_019974015.1 Nephila pilipes
TATATATATATATATATATATATATATATATATATATATATATATATGTGAATGTAATTATTAATTATATTTAGGTATCCTTTTAAATTATAAAGAAATTATAGTTAACTACAAAATATAACTACTAAAAACGATCAACTTGCTAAGTTTTATAAAGAACTAATTTAGCCACACCAGATGAATTTTTATTTTTATAATTTTTATTAAATTACTCACAATTATACATAAGAGTTAAAGTAAAACGATGAAATACCAAGAAATGAACATCAGTAAACTTTTCCGATATTAAAGCGGAAGGAAACGATAAATTATTAAATTGAATCTATTTAAGCTAAATGTACTTAAAATCAAATCAAACGATACATTATGAAATTGAATATTACATCAGCTACATATTATAAAAATTAAAACAAAAAGAAGTTATTAAATTGAACATAATTAAGCCAAATGTAATTAAAATTGAAGCAAACGATAAAAAATTAAAAAGTGATGAGGTACGCCAAAAGTGATCCACCTAAAATAATAGACCCTTGGGTGGCTGAGAGCAATAAATTAATATTAAAATCAATTCACCCTAAAACATTCCGAGAAAGAACCAGACTATTAAGACGTAGTTTGAAATTCTTGAAGGGGAAAAAAACGGCTTCCTTACAGCTGTCTTAGGTTCTAAATAATGCTATTTATTTTCAGTCATATCTTGATTACAGCTTACATATGATTTAAGGTAATACATAAATCGATAAGTAAATAAAATACTTAAATTTTGTATCTGTTTCACTTCATTCCAATAACAAATTGGGAGAAATTTATTACGACTTATTTTTGAAAATTGATTTCATCAGTTGTGAAAGCAGGCATTTATTAGACATATATTACATACATTTTATTTCAGTCCAATAATAACTTCAGGGGAAATTTATTTTAACGTTTTTTTTGAAAATGAAATTCGTTACTGGTAAAAGTAAACATCAAAAATATACTCAAAAACAAGATAAATATTTAAAAAGTGATCAGGTACATTTTTGGGTCCCCTAAAACAATAGCCTCTTGGGTGGCTAGTAAAAATAAACCATTTCATTAAAAATTACAACCAAATCAAATAAACAGAGCTACCTCCACCCCCAACCCCCCAAAAAATGCAATAGAAGAAAGAATTATTGTATCTAATCGAAGGCTAAAGAATTCTCTACATGTATGTGCTAAGTATTTAAATTGTGTACTAAGTATTGAAATTGCGCCCACTGGATAATCTTTATATGTATACATGCAAAAGAAGAGTCGCAGAGTATTTATTAGACACTTATTCATGCATGACAATTTATAAATAGCATGCATAAACCTCAGTTACAATATTGGAAACGTAAGTGGTTAAAATATTTTATTTCTCAAGCTGCTACATAATTAATCGGAAAAAACTTTAAGACTCAAGCTAGTTAAAATAAACAAGAATTTGAATTTATTTTAATAAGTATATCAAATATTTGTACCATTGTTTGAATGGAACTTTGGAAGGTATTTTCCAGAGAATTTTGGGAAAATCGTTATGTTTATATAAACAAGTTGAGTTGAGCAAGAAATCAATGCATACTCTTCGAAATGCCACCGGAAAAAAAAAGAAAGATTGATCGGATGAAAATACTTATTGCTAAAAGTCAAAAATGCCACCCGGATGTTGGAAACATCTGATTATCAGTAGGTCATCTCTACAGCTTGCTTAGGGTAAAAGATTGTAAACTCTCAAAATGGAACAAAAGATATTTTTGATACGCATCGATTTCGCTGGAGATAAGGTCGCCAAAAATGATACAACCGACGCCATTTGGCGTCGGTTGTATTCAATGTAATTCAATGGCGCATAAACATTTTTACTTTGTGTTGTCGCTAAAAAAGTCTACTTGGCGAGATTTGAACCGGCGAAATGGAAAATTACCATATTTTTTTCCTTTCTATTTTCCAGCTAAATAAAATCTACAGTTCTTTTTTAAGAATAAATTTTTGCAGAACTGATCTCGAATCAAAATAGGACGGAAAACACAGAGCATTCCCTTAAGTGAAGCTCCCTCACTTTGCATATAACCCGGGCTATATTAGATATTCACCTAGTCTGATTTTACATAAACATAACTAAAAACATTTTTTTTCACTAATTCCGAAATTATGTCTCCGCTAATTATATTAAACACGATATTTAAAAATGTGATCACTATGCTCAGGCACACAGTGCAATCAATATTCTTCACTTTCGATAATTTTTGAAATGACACAATTGGATTTGGATGTGGTCGGATTTAGAATTCTTAGTTTAAGTAAATAAAATTGAATTTTTTCACGTAGATACAATCATATGATGAATATCTCAGATATGAAACTGAAAGTATTATCATGATTTATTTTACAATTTTATTTTTATTAGATTTAATTATTTCATTCTATTTGGATTGTTATATTATAATTAAAATTTAATTATTTACATTCGTTATATTTGCTTCATATAAATCAGTCTTAATAACATTAATTTTTTTTCAATTATTTCTTTGCACCTACAATTCCTGATATTTTGATAAATACCGCTACTTAGTTGTAGAATATACATGCTTGTATTTTCATCATCTAAGTGTTTATTAAGATTTTACTTCGGTGAGATTGTGTTTTTGGTAGAGTTTTTTCTTATAATTCGATTCCATCTTAATTTCTAATCCCGTATATAAGCTGAAATAAAAACAATCCTTCAATTTTCGATTATTTGCAAAAATGTTGCCAAGCATGTACAATTAGTAGCGTCGACGACGGTGATTTCCAATCAAATCGCTGTTGAAAGTTCCAAACTCCATCGAAGGAGATTTATGCGTAACTTTGTCAAATCAGTCTGAGGACACGTTGTAACCATTCAGTTGTTGTGTTGCATACGATGTGTAGTACCTATACTAGTCATTAATTGTGATGTTACTATTCGCGATTTTCTCTTTATCGATGACTTTTATTGATTTGAATTGCAACAATTTCTTTCCGAGCAATACTGAACATCATTAGGTAAGTTTGATGAAGATAAAACTGAAATGAAATGATAAAGTTAAAAAATAAATAAATAATATGCTATATTTGGAAAATGAAGGGCATTTAGATGCTAAGGATTGACAGTCAGAAAATTGTTACTGAGCTTAAAATTATTCTGTTACTTTTGTGGATTAAAGTGAGTTCCACTAACTGCATTAATTTACTTGGTTACTGTAGAAGAAAGTTGTTAAACAAATAACGAATGAGCTGGCCCATTAAATTGCACAACTATGTGTCGTATTAATGGTGATTCGTTCCTTGGTTTTGCCTGTAGTTCGACTTCCGTCAGGACCGTGATTTTACTGTATCACGACGGGATCGCAATTCCATTTTAAAATCCTTAGAATACTTGAACAAAAATGACATATTTTGATCAAAAAATATTTAAATGCTAATTTTTATTTTTAATGTAAAGAATGAAATTTAATAAGCCTTTCGTATTAAAAATAAATTTTTCATAATGAATAATTTAAATAATTTTTTTGAGTTATAATTTTATACTGATTATGTGTGTGTTGCAGCATATGATAATTTTTAAGTCGGGTTCATAATTTAATTTTCCATATTTTTAAAACGAAGAATATTCAAACAAATACAACGTACATTACGTTAATTCGTCAAAAGAAGACTTCGTTATCAAAGAAATCGTGTCGAAGAAACGCAAAAGCTTGAGCAAGAAATTTTTTAGAGAATATTATTTTGCCTATCATAGCAAAAACGTTTTTCTACTGAAATCGTTTGCACCTAGTGTAAAATAAATCATGTCAAGCAGATGGAAAATATGATGTCACCGCATATCGTTACGGGAAACGGAATGTGTCATCGTCACGTGACTTATTACGTCACTTGATATGTCATATTCAGGCTCATATCGCTCTTGAGAAATAACGCATGAACCGCAGAGAATTTCTCTCAGTGAGCTAGTGTAAAACGAGACGATGATGGAATGGACATTTCTGAGGAAGATATTAAGAAATAAAGTATTTTGTAAAAGTTTCTGATTTTTTTTTCTCCTCACGTTCATAAATGAAAGCTCCATTTCATTTTGTAGAAGCATTAAATTCCAATTATATATATATAACAGACGTAAATTCATTACTGAATCTAAGTGTTTTTTTTTAATCTTTATTATCACAAAATCACTATCAATTTGAAGTGTATGAAAAGCTAAATGAATAACAATTTGAAATTATATAAGTTAACTTGCTTACATTTGAAATTATTCTCAATTATTTTTTTAATCATTTATTTATCTATAACATTTATTTAAAACTATTTAAATGAACTCAAACAATCATATATATATATAATAGAATTAATTATAGCTCAATATTAATCCAAACTATCATGAAGAATTAATTAAAATTGGAGTTGTTTGCATAATGGATTTACAATTTATATTAAAAAAGCTGGTAAATTATCACAAATAATTTTACAAAAAAATTATAATAATTTTAATCAGAATGTAATAATTAAAAACAATTTATATAGATTTTTTTAAAACTAATTAAACATAAAAAAATATATTAAGTTCATAAATATATGATTTTGAATGTATTTTTTAATTCGATATATACAGATATTCTTGGGTAAAGATACTTAATTATTTTTCTATTAGCTATATAATAAAAATAATACTATCTCTTATGCAAAATTTAATTATTTCGTTAATTTTGTACGGATAGAAAATTTGCAGTAAATTTTTTTGATACAAAGAATTAAAGTTACCCTACAAGCAAGACACGCAAATAATAGTTTAATAAGTATTTGCTCATACGTTTATGAAATAGCAATATACGTAAAAATGATTTTATTTTTATAGATATATTGATGCCCTTATTATCTTTAAATGTATTAAGAATTCTGAAGATTATTCCAATTTATTTTTTTCTTACTTACTGAATTTAATTTAAACAAGTAACTATAAAAGGAAAACTCTACATTTTGACATAACATGGAAATTACACATAATGAAATTTACGGTAATATGATATATGATTGTCTTTAAATTTCCATGTTAATAAGATCACACATTTCGAAAAAGCATTATCTATATTACGATTTTTAGCGATTTATTTTGAATTACATCTAAAAGGAAAATAATTTATATTCAAATTCCTTTGAAAGAAATATTCATTATAATGAATTCGACATTAATAATATAAAAAAAAAACAAATTTCAAACTTGATGGAAATTTGTTAGATTGAATATTGATTTTTTGCTTAAAATGTTTTCTCATTACAATAACTAGTTTGAGGTACTAGTTTTACAAATTCAAATTTAATTCTGGATTAATTTCCCGCTCCGCGGTTATTCTTAAAAAGAAAAGAAAATCTAAAAATGTATTAGATTTTCCTCTTGGTATTATTGTTATAATTGAGTTTTGCTTCATGTGAAAGTATTATTTCATGCTAAAAAACAACAACGCCATTTTGTGTAGATTAAACGTAGATGGAAAACAGTAAAATAGTATTTGACACACACACAGTTATTATTTAAATTATTAATAATTTATATCTCTTTGTGATTGAAATTAAGAGTATTTGCCATGCAATACATTATTTTAGGTAAATTAAATTAGAAGGTAGATTTTAATTAGATTATGTTATTTTTGTATGCTACTTTGAATTGTAATGACCCATTTTTGAGATCGTTTTTTTTTTTTTTTTTCAATGGATTACGATTTTTTACTAATTTTTATTATCACCTTATTTGTTGAGTGGGATTATTTGGATGCATAAAACATATTTAACCACGCATTTTTGTCCAAATCTTGAAACAATATTTGAAATTACTTTTATCTCCATTATTTTCCTCTTTTATTTTCTTTTCATTTCCTTTATTTTTGTTTAGTTTTTAATTCTATAATGATTACTTTATAGGTTAAAATTATTTATTCATTGTTATATTTCATTCATATAATTTTCATATAAACCGTATGTATATATATAATGTTTTAGCGTATCCTTTGAAATGCATGTCCTTCAATGATAGGAAGGACATGCAATCTAGCATCAAGAAAAGGCTAATAACGCTTGAGCGAAGACCTCATGTTGCTATTTTTTTGCAACGTGAAGCCTTGGAGTAATTTTACGGGGAGCAACTCCTTGCCATTAAATGGATATTTTCGATAGATTTCCTGGTTCAGTCGAAGTAATTTGTACTTGTAGCGTTCAACAGTTAAACTTACACCGAGTTTCAAAAGTTCGTAAAAGAACTTACTCTGCATATCTCACCAGATACACAGGGTAACTATTTTCAGTTAATGGCTCATTTTGACATTGATATTGTTGCTTCACTGGAATTCGTCCAATGTTTTTTGCATTTCAGATTATAATAACATTTCAATTTTTCATCTCCCCTCAAAACTTTCCATAAGAGTATTCTCTATTTTGTCTTTTTGCAGATTAGTGTATTTCATCCTTGTTCCTCTGGTTCAGTGTATGTGGCACCTAGCTTCCTGCCTTTCTGAATATTTTTCATTGAATGTAACTGATTAGAAATTGTTTTTGTGACATTCCTAATTGTTCAGGAAGTTCACTTTGAGATGCACCTTCTTCGAACAGTGATTGCATACCTTCAAGCCTTGTCTACTGTGGAGGGTTGTCAAGTTATCGATCTGTTAAAGCATCTGTAAGACGTTGAAACCAAAATTCGCAAATACTTTTCGATATGATCCCTCCTCGAGAACAGAAAAGATTATTTAACATGCTTTTGTAGCACCTCTTCTTTGATGAACTTCGTAACAAGTGCAGTGACGAATAAAGTCTTGTCGTATGATATCTTACACATTCAAAATTTCAACTTTTATCTTTCACCTTTCTCTCAGCTTCTACGTCGATTTGATAATTTTAAATTTGTTCCTATAACATGACACAAATGCAGTGTACTGATTGATACTCAATTTCTCAGGAGACTTCACTCATAACTTACTTTACAACTTCTTAATAGACTCAATATATAGGTAAGGCATGCATACAAATATAACAAGTTGAAGCAACAAACTAATACATAATTGAAGTAAAAATTAATAAAATGAGGCTATCTACACTACTTTAAGTATTTCTGGCATTTAAAATTGTAATTATTATTTTAATGATTCAGTGAGTAATTAGTAAAGTTTTTCTCAAATTCTCAGTTACGTTTTTCACCTTAATTATAAATGTTATTTAGGCTAAATGATGGAATACCGAACAAATGATTAAATGCTTAATAGTCTTTAATACTATCATAGTTTAAAATTGCTTGCATATAGAAACAAATCGCGATTTAACTGTAGCTATAGAAATCCAAAAGGTTTTCAATTAATTAAAAATTAATAGATAAATAAAGTTCTTTGACAAAAAGGACATAATGGTCGCAGTTTAATTTTTTTTTTATTTATCACTGAAAGGAATTATAAATATCTGATAAAGGAAAAATTCAAATTAAATAGGACAAAATTGCATAAAAAATTTTAATGATGGCTGTCCCTTCATTCAAAGATCGTAAAGAATAAAAATTGATATAATCAAGTTTAGAAAAGAAATGCATTCTAAGAAAAAGAAACGTATTACATGCACTACTGAATTCAGTCAGAAAAATAAGATTTCAACGATTAAATTATTTTACTTATGAACAAGTTTAAATCATAATTTACGAACTTAAAGAATGACTCTGAGTTTTTTAGCATAATGGCTCTTAGAAGAAACTCTAACAAGACACAATTTTTGATAATGGTAACATTAAAGAAGAAAGATTTAGAAAGTTTAATGGGAAAAAAAAGAAATGTCTATCAAAAAATGCATTACCAAGATCTCAAGGTTTTTTACCTAGAATAACTGTTTCAGTTTTTCTTCTAATGATGCTAAGCAAAATCTACTGCTAGATAATCAATATATTTTCTTTAGGAAAAAGGAGAAAGAAACTTTTACTTTTTAACTAAATATATTTCCCTTTGTTAAATGCAATCTTATTAATCAACATTTTTTTAAAGATCAAAGAATGTTAGCAATTGTTAAAATATTTTTAAGAAATGCTATATCAAAAAATTTTCAAATTTTTTATTTTAAATATTAATGATAAATTAAACTAACTAAATATAATCAGTTTAAGTTTACGTTTTTACTATAAGAAGCCTTAATGTTGGTGAGCTTATTTGACACTTTTGAATATAAATTTATTTCATTCGCTAAATTTCCTTTGTAAATAAAATATCAAGAATTTTAAAGTCATAAAAATGGAAATGTATTTACATCATCCTTCAAAAATACGTTATCATGCTATTGTCTTGCGATCGTAATTTTCAAATTTTTCAGATATTTGCTATAAATGTTTATTTTAATTCATGTAAAATATTCTTATAAATATGGATAATATTTTTTTCTTTCACTATTAGTTTACTTTGATTAAAAGCATGAACATGAGTTACTCTTTATTCCAATTACAAAAAAAAAAGGTTTGAAGGGAATTTAGTTAAAATTAAATAAATTGCTTCTAAATCTGAACAGATCGAGAAATAATTCTTTGGTACTTCACATTGAAATAGTTATAGTCTATATTATCAAAAAACTTCGGGCCTTCTTAAATATTTGAGGGGGAAAACCCCATACGTATTGCAAAACCCCATTTCATCAATTTGTACCATCTTTCATTTCAACGATACCTTATACGAAAAAAATATTTACTTTCTATCGATTTACAGAAATTGTGCGTAGCAGTTACTTCTAAATTATGGCATACAAGGGTGATTCAAAAAATACATACTTTTTATGATAAATGGCGTTGATAAGGTTAACTGGAGTTACCATTGTGAACTGCCACCAGTTAACTGTCTTCAAAACAAAATCGTCATTATATCATACGTTTGTTTTCGTTAGAAAACCTATTACTATGAAATCCAAATTTAAATGCTGACCTCAATGTCATCAAGATCAGTATTCATAGCTGCATACTAGTCACCAAGTAACATTCAAAATCAAATGGTTGTTACCAGTGAATATGCTCCAAATAAGGCGAAGATAGTCTTGTGGTCTCTATGGATTCTTTCACGCTGATCACCGTGTATGTGAGACAGCAGTTGTAGAGAAGCGGATCAGCTGAGTAGGAATAAGAAGATGTAAATAAATAAATTCACGTCCTTAAGTCCTTCTGCTACTGAGCACAGGAGAATTAGGGAGCAAATCGAACCACTTTCCCGCATACGCAGTAACATCTATTTGGGCATCCAATAGGACCACTCCTCACCACATCTTGCCAACCAACCAGAAGAGTCTCACTCATCAACGTTTGATCCCACCAAGAATACGGAAACTAACTCAAAGCCCTGTCTCTTTTATTGCCACTTGAATCAGCCAATAGGAAACTAGTCCCTCCTTTTACTTCCATATAATATCTAATAACCATCTTTTGCCGTGTTTTGTTTATAGATCTAAGATACGAGTTGTAAGAATAGCTCGCTGTTGAGGTCTGATTACTCGGAGATAAAATAATTTGTTTGAGGAATCAGAGTCGATGAGATAATTTGCCTAGCTTTCATTCTTACTTCAGTCCCAATTTAGTCTTCCTCCAGTTTCTCTATTTTAGTTGTTCAATTCGTCAAATGATATTATGTAATAATTATATTTATTTTAAATATTTTATTATTAACAAGTTGTTGTTGAAATGTGTGGCTGCTGATTCTCTTGAAACTTTTGACATAGTTATCTCTGTGAGATATTGTTTAGTTTGGTGCCATCAACAATCTGATCGGTGTGAAAAACAATAACGATAATTTTAATTTTTGGACATACTAAGTCCGTCATACTCACTGACGTTTAAGGAATCGAAAAAATTACTATTAGACAATACTATAAGGAATAGCCTTATTTTTAATACTGGTACTTTTTGTACCGCCATAGTATGTAAACGTATACACGTGTGACGTATACCGCTGATTATTAAAAAAAATTCAACAACCAATTTTAAAGTCTAAATAAATAATCGATAAGCTCAAAGCCTCAGTTGAAGATACGGTAGAATAGGATCAAATACTTTATCTAGCAAATAATATTTAAAATCGCTATCTTGAATCCCTTTTAACTCAGTTAATCCTAGTTTACATTTAATTAATAAACTTTTAGCTTACCATATCATTCATTCCATTTCTAGTACTTCTTTATTATAGCAAATCCGATACTTATTATTCTGGTCATGAGTCATTTTCAAAATTACTATCAATATAAATAATTAATAACTATAATTCTTTCAAACCTACAATATATATTAACTTGCCGTTATCCCCTATTGCCCGTCTCTTTCTTTTAAATTATGTTTCCCTTATATATCACTATCTGTAAATCAATGTACTACACTACTTATCTTCACATAATTTACCAACTCACGTTTTATTTGATTGGAAAGGATTTGTGATTGTATGCAACTCAAATGACCAAAAATGTCCCTGAGTTTAGTGAAGAGAAAATAGCAAATAGCCCGATGTCGCGTATGTAGGCTTGTGAATATCGATATAAATTTAGTCACCGAAATTGTTCAATTTTTTGGTTGAAGGAAAAATAGATTTTAATTATTTATATTGAAATGCAATACAAGTAAAATGGAACAGATAAGTCTCGGTTCCTTGAAAGTGCTCATTGTAGGTTATATAGTTTGATTTGAAAGGATTTCTTGTAAAGGGACTGCAGTCCCATTTACTCCATTTATAATCGAGGAAATACTTTAAAAATTAATTTCGATCAATTTCATACCTTACCTAAACAGCATTTGTCATTCGAAAGAATGCCTAGGTATTATATACAATGCCTAGGAAAAGTATGTAATAATTACCATATTTCATACATTGCCTAAAAAGGCCAGGCATTATATACAATGTCTAGGTACTCTATAGAATGTAGTCTTTTCATACATTTCCGGTAACATATATATATATATATATATATATATATATATATATATATATATATATATATATATATATATATGTGTGTGTGTGTGTGTGTGTGTGTGTGTGTGTGTGTGTGGGATGGCCTATATTAATTAATAAAAATCAAACTTTGAATTAGCACACAGACATTTAATATTGACGTTTCACATTAACATAAAGTTTCACATAGTTGACGAGACATTTCACAATAACATTTAAAAACATTAAAACAATCATCAGCGTCTTAAATCATAAATCGTCTAGAGTCATCAACAAGGGCGTCTTCCTCGTTCCGATGACTGCCGTCGACTCTCCTTCAAGAGCGGGCACCCTTCAGTAGCAGAGGCAGCGCCCCCTATGATCGGGTGTTTCTGCTACAAACCCACACACACACACACACACACACATATATATATATATATGTATATATGCTACCAAAATTTAATAGAATTAAAGTTTTAGGAGATATTTTTATTTGATTTCTTTAATACTGGGATGTTCGGGTTTCAATTCAAGCGTCGGGTATAAAAGGGGACTTTCCCTTTTTCTTTGGTTTGTCAAGTTTAATTGTGTGTGTGGAACATATGTAGTTTACTCACTAAAAATTAGACCACTGGCTCATACAATATAAAATGTAGTACTGTATCCATACGCATCACCGCGTTCCTTCCATGCAGGTGTATGGAGAGATGAGGAGTTTCGGATAAATGTTCATCACAACAACCTGCTGTTCGATGTCTCTCCCTAACTTACTATCTATAGTATTATCAATAAAGAACAAGTTTAAGCCTGTTGTCTACGCCAGGACTACTACATAATTAAGCACGTTTGGATATATGTGTGTATATATATATGTGTGTGTGTGTATGATGATGTGTGTGTGTGATGATATTTCATCATCATATTTAATTATTGTTCATTAGATCCGTATATATTTAGTAATATATAGTATACGAGCGCATATTAAACACCTGGGTGTTCCTTTATTTAACACTAATTAAGTATATCATTCTTAAATTTCAATGTAACAGGTTATATATTAAACACATGAATGTATTTATTTTGTAGTTTCGAGAATTCTATTTAGAAAAATATTAATTAAAATCAAATTTAATTTATTTGTACATTTAAAAGTTGAGTACTTTTTTTTAAAGGTTTGTAATTTTTAATGTATGTAAGTAAATTAGGTGGTAACTACAAAATGCTTATGTTAGACTAAAATTATTACGTCGTCATACATTCAAAGTGCCTTTTCCGCAATGGAAGTGATATAAGATCAAAGTTTTAATTGAACGAAAATATTTGTATGCTAAAGTAAATTAAATAAGTAAAAATAAAAGTATATAATTCGGATTCCTCATTTCAAATAAATTATCTTCAATTAAAAGTAAATTTTAAACAAATATAAAGTTTTAAAACTATCAACTTCTACCTCTAAATGATATATTGCGACGGTCCAATGTTTATTTTACCAACAGTAACACTAATTTGGGAAAATGTGAATTTCTGCTCAAATTTGTGCCGAAATTAATTTTATTTCATTAAAATAATTTGAACGGTAAATGCACTTAAATATTTTCAACAACCCATCGAAATATACGAGAATCAGGAGAAGTTAAAACCAGTAATTATATAAACACAAACCCTGCATATATCAAGGAGATTGAATTTTATTAAAATTCAATCTCCTTGACTGAGAATGTTTAATTCAATGTAAAGCAAGATAAACCTATGGATTTAATTACTGTGAATTCCAATGAACTTCATAACATGATGCAGTTCAAGCAGTAATTTAAAATATAAAGTAGACTGATAAACTGATTAATAACGTCCTATTTAGAAGCAACATGAGAGTTATTTATATAAAATATATAATAGACTTGTATAAGGTGTATACTTAAAATGTAAAGTAGACTGACAAGCAGATTAATAACTTCTTATTTTGAAGCAACACGAGAGCTACACTCACGGACAAAAAAATTAGCGCCACAAGAAATAATTGTGGGATCGTAACGAAACTTGGCATGAAGGTACATGTCGAGGAGATATGCAAATGAATAGAAATGCAGCGTCATTGCGCATTACGTATAGCCGGTAGAGGGCATTTAACGTCGTTCTCCGTGCAGTATAAAACAGGTAACCAAAGCTTGTTTGAGTGTGCTGAATCGTTTACAAAGGAAGAGCTGAAGTAGACATGCCATTACGCCGTTTTCGAAGACAATATGAGCAGCTGTCGCAGTTGGAGAGGGGGAGAATCATCGGCATGATGGAAGCTGGGTGGTAGGCTAGGCGAGGAGCTCGACAATTAGGCTGCTCTGAGTGTGTTGTGAGGAGGTGTTGGGACCAGTGGATCCGAGAGATGTCATTTACACGTAGACCAGGCTCAGGACGCCCTCGACAGACCAGTCGTCGAGAAGACAGCCACATCGTCAGAAATGCACGCGTACAGCCAACTACTTCATCGGTCGCCATCCAGGCACAGGTAGCACCTTCACAAGGGGGCCCTTGAGTCTTCTCGAACAATACGAAGGCGCATGGCTGAAGGAGATTTGGGATCTTGGTGCCCATTACGTGTGTTGCCCCTGAAGTCCACCCATCGACGCCTCCGTTTGGAGTGGTGCCGCGCACGGGGAAACTGAACTGCAGTGGAATGGAACCAGGTCGTCTTTAGCGACGAAGCCAGATTCAATCTCAGCATTGATGACAATCGTGTTCGTGTGTGGAGACCCCGTGTAGAACTTCTCAATCCTGCCTTTGCTTTACAGCGTGACACCGCTCCCACAGCTGGTGTGATGGTATGGGGTGCCATTGCCTACAATACACGCTCACCCCTAGTATTGATCCGTGGCACCTTGACAGCCCAGCGGTATGTCCATGACATCGTGCAACCACATGCGTTGACACTCCTGTAACGGCTCCTAGGAGCCATTTTTCAACAAGACAATGCGGGACCTCACACGGCAAGGGTGTCACAAGACTGTCTCCGGACTGTTACTACCTTTCCTTGGTCTGCCCGATCTCCAGATTTGTCTCCAATCGAGTATGACTGGAATCATTTGGGACGGTGAGTGGGCATTCACGAGTTTGAACGAACCATAGGTAAGGTTACAGCAAATACGGAACGAAATGTCTCAAGATATCATACAGAACTTGTATGCCTCAATTGCCGATCGTATCGCATCGTGCATTCGCGCTACAGGGGGTTTAACAGGGTATTAAATCCTCCGACCTTTTGAATTTTTTTCTGAAATAAATGATCCTTTTTCTTTGATTTTCTACTTATACCAAAGTAGTCAATACGTATGTAAAATTTAAAATAACGACTCCTTCTTGGTGCGCTATTTTTTTTTGTCCATGAGTGTATTTAAAATGCCTAAAAGAACCCAGCTCACCTAAATCCACAAATTGCACCTCACCCCCAGGGAGGAAGTCACTTCCGCACTAGCATTTACTGGCCAAAATAATTTTTTTAAAATGGTACATGTTGGAGCAAAATACAAGAAATAATACATAATTTCAAAATTCAAAAGAAAATAAAAACTAACAATGTGTTTACTGATTTTGACGTCATGGCTCTAATATTTACAATTTCCCCCTTTTCTATCTCTTTCTATGTTTCTTTTTTTGGAATATATAACAATCTGTGTTCCACTGACGTCACAATTTCCTGGCAATAACGGACGCTATGACTCACGTCCGTAATCAGAGTGCTGGCGATGGCAGGCCACATGTTTCACACAAATAATGCACGCAGAAAGGGAAATTGAAATATTCAGAAATGAAGCACTAAACAAAATATATACGTATATACAAGGTATACAATTATAAGAACGCATTAAGGAAAATTGAAAATTGAAAAATGTAATCACATATCGAAACAATTTTGAAATTCGTTGAGTAATTTTGTGACGCCTGCCCTACCCGGGCTGCCTCTTGTGCCATAACTAGATTCAATTATTAAACACTAAGACACAATAGCCAAACAAAGAGACGCTAGAACAATATTTATGGAATTTATTAACTTCTATTTACTATAACAACAACTATATATGCTCTAATGGGGCAGATTTCTACTAACTAAATTCAACCCACCAATAGTAATCTAACGGACTCTTACCACTAATCCTTCCTCGACTGCAACTCAGACTATGGATCAACTGTTGAAAACAGTAGTAAAGGAACGTCTTGCAACAATCTTTAATCTAATCACCTATTTCAACCTTTCTTTCCACTTCTCCTTCAGCTTCACTTTCGCGACTTTCAGTCGGAGTTTATATATTTCCTAACTCTCCCGCTTCATTTCATTTCTACCTGCTTCCTATCAGCATATTCACGTTTCATTTTTGGTTGGGCAAAGGTTGTTTAGCAAAAGCAATCAATCCTAATTAAAAGTCCCCCAAGGTTAGTGAAGAGAAACCGCGAATAGCCCAATGTCACAATTATACGAGCCGTAAGTATACAGGATTAAGACTTGAAATACAAATTAGGATTTTCACACACGGACTAAAGTCCTATCGGTTTATTGGCAACGGAGTTCGAAATTTTGAATCTTATTCAAGTGACAGGGACGACACCAGTGCGGCCACCTCCTTCTCCAAACTTCCCCGTCCTGCCAATGATCATCTTGAAATTTAACGTACATCAGCTTAGCTACATGGTCATTAATGGATGAGGATTCGGACTCCACCAAAGGCGAGTTCGAGATAGGCTACACAGAAGGCTACCACAACCATAAATTTAAATTTATATTTATCATGATTAACGTTGAAATTATAAATTAGCTTAATTACTCTAAGAGTTATCTTCAAATAGTGATCGGAAGTTTAGCTAGTTGATGTTGCATTAAAACATGTAGAAGCTAGAAAAAAAAAAAGAAAAATATATATTATTATTTAAATTTTTTTCATGAAAATTTGAAATTTATTCTTTTTCTGATTCTGTAATTTATTGGTTTTCTGATGTATCGAGTTTTAGAACAAATCACGAAAATCCATAAAAATAATTTTTGAAATACATTAAACTTGGAAAATTGTATTCATAATATATATTTTTTCATAAAATACAACATTTTTTTTATTTAATGAGGTAAAGCAGGCTGTCTAAAGTCTTTTTATGCGTATCCTAAATTTCTCAGAAACTAGAAATTATTTCAACACAAGGATTTGTATTATAATGACATAAATTATGCTCTCCAAAATGTTTATAAATATCCTGCACTGGTTTTTGCCATGAAAACTGTAACGTGTTCTCACTCCCATTTCCCTTTAATTAATTTTTGGACAACTTTTCTATGTTATTTGAATAGAGATAATCTATATATGTACGAACAGTGACTTATGTAAATTAGAATGACTCACAAACGTGTATTGAATGGAAAATATGATACAGACAGATAGGTGGAAAGAGAAAAAGTTTAGATATAAGTGGAGATAGAGGAATTATCAACATTGTCAGATACACTATATTGGTGCGTGATTTTTTGAGTCATTATTCATGGAAATGATACCTGATTCAGATCCTGAAACTAGAATTCTTCTGGACTCGCATCCAGTTACTTCAAGCTTACAGTTCGGATTGTTTAAAATAAGTAGAATTCTTCCAATTCAATATTTGATTAAGAAAGCGACCAAGCAAACTACATTAGTAAATTATTTTGATTCTGCTCAGTCTAACATAGAATAAATTGATGAATTAATTTCTTGATCGCTTATTAAATATGTTAAGATGTATCCTTTAAATAACGAACACATTTCCTTAGAAAACTACATTTGTGTAATATTCAATTAAAAATAATTAATATTTTTCATTATGTAATGATTAACTAAATAGTATTTGAACAAAACCATTAGACAAAAAATTATTGCATTAAAAATTATTGACTCACAAGGTAAGAAAGTAATGGTTTCTACAAGGATAGAATAATAAATATCGAGGATTGTATTATTGTTAGACCAAAAAATAAAAATAAATAGTAATTTGCATTTGTAAAAATATTATATAGGTATTTAGTACAATTTTCATTTCTATTAATACGTAAAATATTCGATAAGAATTAATGATGTTATAGTATAACTCATGTCTCAAGCAATATTTTTAGGACCCCAGGTGGCGTGAACTATCCTAGTGAAAGTAAATATAACATAGCATTCATAGTACACATGAGCTACATCATATCCAATAGAAAAGAGATTCCAGACATAGAGAGCTTAGAGTAAACTTTAGTTCATTAAATGTTCTCTGTCGTAAAGTACGACAAGACTGTAAGCATCCCACATTTGTCTTAGAAGTTTATCGCAAATGATAAACTTCTAATCTTATGAGACTTTGAAACATCTTCTTTCAAACTGTTTGTAAAGTTTTATCTGGCAATATCAGTTTCACTCCTTTAATGAAAGAAATAAAACTGTCAGACTGTTTTAAAAGATTATGTCCTTTGGATGGAACAGGGACATTTGGAGAATTAATGTTTTCTACAAATACAATTATTTTTCACTGAATAAGAATTGTATTTGTTCGAATAATTCATGCGATTTCGTAAGCAACGATAGTAATTAGATTTCTTATATTATTAGATACGAGAAGAGGCTATTATTTTAGGTGGATCAAAGTCGGCGTACTAGATCACCTCTCATTTTTTTAACCGTTTGCTTTAATTTTAATTACTGATATAATATTCAATTTAATAATTTATCATTTGTATTACTTTTAATTACATTCAGCTTAAATATATTCAATTTAATAATTTATCGTTTTCCTTTGTTTTAATATCAGAAAAGTTTACTATTGCCCATTTCTTTATATTTTATAATTTACTTCAAATGTTTATTTTATTGAGTGATTTAATAATAATTATATAAAAAAGTGCACATTGGGGGGCTAAAATTATTCTTCTAAAAACTTTGCATGGAACTTTTTTAATATTTTTTTTCAATTGAAAGGTTTTTAAAATATTTACGTTAAAAATTGTAATCTGAAAAATGATGTATTATTAATGTGAAAATGTAACAGGAAAATAGAAATTTGATAAACAATTCTCATGTTTTCTAATTAATAAGAGGAGCTATGAAATCTTATTACATTTTGTGTTTAAAAATAAGTATGCATATAATAAAACAATACAAAGAAGCGAATGTTATGATTTTCATTAAATATCTAAAATGTATTGTTCAAAACTGAAATAATAATAATAACAAAACTCCATAAATATAATTGCACTGATATTTCAAGAACAAATGTTACGAGTATCGTTCAATAAGTCCTTAGAAATTCGCTCGTGCATCCAAAAGGGTTTGTTTTAGATACGATTCAGATTCAATAAGCAGCTGTCTAAGTCTCAGTTACTCGGATGATGAATTTCGCACCTCAAAAATTCTTAGTTTTAACTTTTACTACTGTTTAGACCATTTTTGTCATTTTTGGTAAAGGATTCACAGGACAAAACATAACGTATTAACCCGTTCGCTACCGGAGTGGGAAAAAAGGAGTGCTTCTCTGGGCACGCGATTTCTTACTGCGGAGTGTTACGCTGTACCCAGACGATTTAAAATATTAAGCCTAATTCGTGAAAAAAAATTCTCTAAAATTGGTTATACATTAGAATATTTTGGTATTTAAATATATTACATAAAATGCATCAAACTTCATATATACAAAAGAAAAAAAGATTTAATCAAAAATTGAATGTTTTATACACAAAATTACATAAAAAATCATACTTTTAAGAAATTACAAAATATATTTACATATGTTACCTAAATTTCATGGCGTAATGATGTACCATTATACGGAATAAATATAAAATATAAATTTTATTTTGCTGAATGGTATATTTCTAAAAAAAAAATCAGTGCATTGTCCAACGTCACATGTCTTACACACATATTTTGACGCTACAAACTAGATTTTGAGCATAGGGCACATCTTAGTCTTTTTTTTTTTACTTTAACGTCTATGTACAGATTTGAATTATTTTCTCTAACATTACTGTCAGATTCCTTTATTTTTTCGCAAATCTCAATATCAGATAAATAATTTCGTTTCGTCATGACTATCGCTACAAATAAAAACAGACCCAATGAAACGAACAGCTGAGAACATCTGCTACCTAAAGCCCTAACCGCCATAAAGAACCACAAATTCTCCTTCGAACTTTTGAGAAGCGAGCAAGAAAGAAATAAAGCAAATCGAAAGCAAGTGCACCCTTTAAATCATGTCATTACATTTAAAGAGCCGCGCTGCAACACGTGCTTTTAACAATTACCCAACTCCTGGTAACCAGAAGTGAAATCCAAGCCCATATCACCAAGGTCAACACTCCAAATAACCTATCTATATAGATTTCGCGGTATTGTAACGCCATATAGTAACATAAAAAAAATCAAATAAAATGTTCTCATCGAGCGTATCTCTATTAATACGCTGGGCCTTAGAAGACACTCACGGAGCGTATCGCCCGTGATACGCTGGGAGCGGACGGGTTAATTTTTGCTTGATTTTCGGTACAAAATGATGAATTCAGGTCTCACCGACGGTGAAAACTTGAGGCAAAATGATGTCCGCAACTCGACGCAGCATCTGTCAAATTTTGATTTGGCAGCGAATGATCAACAAATCAAAACTAACTTATGAATCAGCGTTAAATTTGTTTTGGCACCTTTTAACAGATATCAACACCAAATGATAATAACAATAAGCATTAATGTTGCCATCTGTTTTCAAATACAAGTAATTTTTGAACTATTTGTAATTTTTGAACAAGTAATATATATATATATATATATATATATATATATATATATATATATATTATTTATATTATTATTATTATTTATGAAGAGTATTAAAAAATGGCAAACAATTTCTCTAAAACTCTAATATTTACTTTTTCCACACATATATATCACAAATACCGATTAGCCTCGGTAGCCAAGTGGTCATGATCGTGAGTTCGATTCCTGATACCAGTAAAGATCCTCCTTGGGGCGTTTCTGATGCACGCTAAATTTGTCGTGACTATAACTGATTCCGAAGAATGTAGAAGTTTGTACAGAAATGGGTATGTTCAGGTATCGAACTCGTCACTTGACTAAAATTCAAAATTACGATGTCCTAATACATTAGCCTTCATGTTTCTTCTGAGTGCAAGAATAAACAATCAATCTGTCACAATACTGATTTTCATTTCTTTCAGTTCATTTCTCAAAATACCGTTTTTAGGGAGTATTTTGATACTTTTAAAAAAAATAGAGCAGTTTTTCATGAAATATTAATTCATTATTGTGTGGCTAATTAAAAAAAAATCGAAATAAAGCTTTTAAGTTAATGTAGAATTATATAAAAAAGTTACTTAATTGAGTTTACATGTATAGATAGAAAATTTCTTTATAAGTTTGGCAGTCCCGAAAGCATTGAGTAATTTTAATGCAAACTCTGATATTATTTAGAATGAAGTTATTTAAAACATGCTTACATTTTGGGTATGAGAATCCAAAGTTTGTCCCAAAAGTAAGGTGGATCACATCGCGCAACCAGCAGGAAGTTCCACCAGAAGTGATGGGAAAGATAATGGAGGGTGTCGGGAAGCCAGTGTTACCCATGTTAGTTGCCTGTAGGCTGTTCTACAGTGCGCGTAGCTGCCAGTTAAACCCTTGTTTTAGTGACTCGTCGGAATTTCAAGATGCCCTTGTTTCAAGGACTAGCGTTATGCGATGAAATTTTGAGTTGCACTCAAGAGAATAGGGCGTTAAGACCGTTGCTTTAGGGTGATTATAATATGTCCCAAAATCTGGTTTAACGCTGTCACAAGATGTTCCGGGAGTTCAGAAAGGACGACGTAGACCACTCTGGACACTCGTCAACGCCGCATTCCGATCAAAATGTAAAGAAAGTGAGGGACATGTAGAACTCTGATTGGCGCATGAGTGTTAAACTCCTGGCAGATGTAATAACCCTAAAAGTGCTGTGCATCGCATTGTTACCCTAGATATGAAAAGGCGGAAGATCTGCTTGAAGTTAGTCCCTAAGGTGCTTTCCAATGAACAGAAGGCTGTTCGGGCAACAATCTCGTGGGACATCTTGGAGCAGAGGAAGCGTGATCGGCATTTTTTGAATAATAGGATTACGAGTCACAAAACATGGGTTTTCGAATATAATCCCGAGTCAAAATGACAAAATGCAGAGTGGCACGCGCCAACTTCCCCTCGCCAAAAAAGGCGAGAATGAACAAGTTGCATGTGAAGGTCATACTCATTGTTTTTTTCGACGAAAAAGGCATTGTCTACGCAGAGTTTGTGCCACAAAGAAAAACAGTGAACAGTCATTTTCCCTAGGAAGTCCTGAAAAGGCTCTAAAGCAGAGTGATACTTTTCAGGAAGAAGATTGCCAACACTTGGCGTCTTCATCATAACAACGCACCGTCGCTCAACTCCTTCATTGCCTTGCAGTACGTAGCTAAATATGGGGTAGCAACAATGCCGCAGCTGCCGTACTTCCCTGACTTGGCATCAGCTGAATACTTCTTGTTCCCGAGAATCAAGTCGGAAATCAAGGGCCAACATTTCGGGACTTTTGAAGACGTCAAAGAAGCGACAACGAGATGCTTGCAGAAGGTCCCCGTCAAAGCATTCCAGGGTGCTTTTAGCGCCTGTGAAGAATGCTGGTACTAGTGTGCCGAAGCGGAAAAATCTACTTTGAAGAATTTAAATTGTTTTTACCTTTATGTGTAATAATTTTTTCCCCGAAATTATTCAACTTACTTTTGGGACACATCATGTAAATCTACATTCTTAGATAATTAGATTGACTTCTTACAAGACATTTACTATTTTTAAGAATTTCTTTCTGAAATTGATGTTTCTGTTACACTTTTATTCTAATGGTGAACGAAATATTTTCTTGCAATTATATTGATATGGCAAAGTTATTTCTTAGCGTTTCTTTTATAGCGTGAAAACTGATGTTTTCACGCTATGATTTGATTCAAAATTGAATCTCTATATTAAAAAAATTATTATTGAATTTCTAGTTATTTTCATTGCCTTCTGAAATTTGTCAAATATTACAAATAATTGTACTTGGATGTGGGAATAGATATTATCAATAAAAATGAAAAATGACATTCGTTTTCTCAATGCTCCATAGAAACCAAATACGAAATTCTAACATACATATTCCATCTGACAATCCATCAATAGTTTCTCCAAAATACAAGTAAAAATAATTAAATTTATAACAGAATTAAATTTCAAAGAATTTATTTTTTTTCTTCCTAATGAAAGTGAATAAAGTAAAAAAAAAATGAAAAATTCACTCAATAAATTAATATTGAAATAAGTGAGTTTATATATATAAATCGAATGTATACTAAAACCAAAATAACAAATATATTAAAAATTTTCTGAAGCAATTAATCATGTGATATTGTTAAACACATTACAAATAATAAGAAATCAGCAAAAAATATTGCGCATGTATTTCAAAGATTTTAAATCTAAAAACAGTTAAGCGTTTTTAAAAAATACTGTGTATTTATTTGTAAAACATTATTTGATACATATAACGATATCTATAAAATATACATTAAAATGTTGATATCTTTCAACTATACATAGATATTAAAACTACCAACGCCACATTGGCATTATTTTTTAAACTATAAAATATTCTTCCAAGCAGAAGTCATACCTTTACATTTTTATTTCTCATACGTAAACTTATTTTATATTTTACACAATGAGAAAGGATTTCAAGTATTTGGAATAACTTCCATTGAGTCAATATTCCAGAAGATGTATAAATAAAGAGAACAATACAGCCGAAGAATTTAAATAAAAACATTAATAGACATATTCAAGAAATTTTTCTTTATCATTTTTATTCGCTGCTATAGATTTCAAAGCAATGAACAGTAAGATATACTGAAGGAGATATCTAAGCTTTGTACAATAAAATATTTCATCCATATCAAATAGGCATTAGCGAATATGTCTGGAAAGGCAGCAGAGAGGTTTCAAAATAAAATAATTGATCCATTATATCACACAAAACATTTTATCAAAATCACATAGGGAAAAACATATTCCTATGTTTCGTAACGTAGTTATATTGAGAGCTCATTGAAAAGAATAGAATGCATATTTTACAGAAATGTTAAAGTAATATTTTGTTGAATAAGAAAAGTAAGAAACGAAAATAGAGTATTATTTATCTATAGTAATAAATATTCAGCCTATTCCGCGTCAGATGATATAGTCTCTTCAAAAATAACTTATTACAAATGTAAATAAGAAAGGCTTTGAGTTTTCTAACAGAATATACACTTTTGTACTTTTTGTATTAAAAAAAATAAATAAATAAAAAGAATGCATACCTAAGCTCTTAACTAAAGAACTTATTGTTACTTTAATATAATTATTTATAAAATTTATTAAAACAATCTCAGAGTCATTCTGAAAGAGGCATATAATTTTGGTCTATTTTCTCAATACCATACGAAAATTCCTCTAAAAAGCATTAAAGCAATGAAATATCTATTCGGTCTCTCTCTATATATAAACATGCGTATTTATAGTAAGCAGCTAATTCTTAATGTGTTTGTTTATTTTTTTGCTTCAGGTTAATTCATAAAACTTCTAACTTAGATAACTACGTTTACTACAAGATATATATATATATATATATATATATATATATATATATATATATATATCATGCCAAATTCATTTTTTTAAGCACATTACGAAAATAATAATATTTTAGGTAAAAATGTTAACTTATTACATTGTACAAACTCCAAGAGAAAATTCAAACAATAGAGTCATATTTTCTACCTAGTACATTTTTCAAATCAGTTACGAAAACAGTTATAACAAGCAATGCATTTAAGCAGATGGTCTTTTCCATTTCGCCTGGGCGAGCGAAAAAGTCGCCAAAAATGATACAGCCGACGCCAAACGGAATAGGTGTATATTGTGTGTTATCACCAATAAAGTCTACTTGGCAAGATTTGTGCCGGCGAAAAAGAAAAATACCAAACAAATATTATCTATTGCTCAACCAAACGATTATGCTTTTAAAAATCAAATTACTGAATTAAATTATAAAATTAAAATAAACGATAAGATTAGAGTCTTTAAGAAAAGCTATTACTATAATAGAAGATTATTTATTAAAATGATATTACACACACACACATATATATATATATATATATATATATATATACTGAAAATTTATGAAAAAATAATTTAGAATATTTAAAAAGACAAAAATATAGAAGTTTAATACTATAAGGAGAATATATATATATATATATATATATATATATATATAATTCTTATAGTATTAAACTTCTTAAATAAGAACTAATATAAATAATGATTAATGAGAAACATTTTAGGAAAACAGGAAATAATTCAGTAATTAGGTTAGTTATACCTTTTACTGAGTTAATCAGATTTATTTTCATACTTTTCTTTCAGAGGGAGATAGAGAATTGATTATTAATACCTCAATAATTAATGTTGCGTGTTCAAAGGTATTATAAAAGGAAGTTTTGCTCCAACATCATAAATAAATATTTATTGATCATCTGACGTGCAAATACATGCCAGCACGCGAATTTACGTGCATTTCATTCTAAGTTTCAGCAAGAAAATTGCTACTAATTAACTAGATAAGTAAGGTAACTAATTAGCGGAACGGGACAATTGTGCTCAGAAATCGTAATATGGAAGTCAATTATTATGTTTTAGTAATTATTACTCAAAAATATTTCTCTCTCTGCATTGTTGCGTCAAATTCGGAAGCATTTCCATAATTTCGTTTGAGATATATGCTTCTCAAAAAAATTTTAACTTATTTTTTTCCATAAAATACAGTTTATTGCTCTTTTTATGATGAAAAATATATCATTCCAGTTAAAACAAGAAATGCATTTTATGGTTGTTTCAATCTTGACATTTTTTTTTTCATTTTTGCAACTATGTATTCAGGAAATTACTAATAATAAACGGAAGAAAACATAAAATTCTGATTTGCTTACCGCAAGACATAACTATTATTTTTTTATACTACTCATTTAGAGTATCCAATAAAAAGGGACATAAAACTTGTAGCATCTGTAACATTCTTCCATAAGTTTACATCACTAGAGAAAAATGTTTCCTGTTTAATGGTTAAGTTTCGGCAAAATAATAATAAGAAGAATGTGCTTTACTCTTAAAACAATGTTCCACGAACATATTTGCTTTTTGCTTATTTTTTGAAAACTTTTCGTCTATCATAAAATTGGAAAAAAAAAAAAAAAAGGATTTTAGTAATTTTCTCTACGTTAGAAATTTCATTTCTTGAAAACACGAGATTTATATGCGCGCTTTCATTTTATTTTTCCAAATAAACAATGGAAAATAATTAAAACT
>BMAW01086078.1:339755-358827 GCA_019974015.1 Nephila pilipes
TACAGATCCACCGAGTAGCGGGAACGATTCACGTTATATCAATCGTGCACGAAATCCTTCCGTTGGCGTGGTATGGATGTTAGCAGAAGGACTGCCAGCTCTGGTGTAGTCACTTGACCGAGGTTCAAAATTTCGAGGTCTATCACCAATAGCCCTCTTGTTGCTTCCAGTGCGACATTAATAAAATCAATCAATCCTCCTTTTACAATTTTATAATGTTTAAATAATCCTTGAGATATTTACAATTAAAGTTTAAAAATTGAATGTGTGTGTGTGTGTGTCGTTCTAAGAGGCACAACCGCGAATAAACTTCCCCACCAATCTTGAAGGGATGGCGGGCTGAGTTGAGCCATGATTAGCTGCCCAAACCGAAACCAACCAGGAATTGAACCTCAATCGGCAGAGCTCTCTGTAAGACACGCTAACCACTATGCCACCAAGGACACAAAAATAAGAAATATGAAGGTAATACGGCTACTCTTATTATAACACATCAATCAATAACTCCCGAGACTAACATTGAAAACAACATTTTTTGTGCAAAATTTTTTTTTATTCATCAACATAACACCTTTTGTTAATCACCTTTTAGGGTGATACAATCGTTCCAACGCTTTTCCAAATCTTTTTTTTTTTTTTTTTCCGCAAGAAATCTTTTTTGTTGCGAGTAAATAGCGATAAACAGCTTTCTGAATCATCGACTCGTTGCTGTTTTTGTTCCATCGAAAGCAATCGCGGCACCCACTTGGAAAAAACCTTTTTCACTTCACTTCAAAAAACCTTTTTCAGTAAATACACTTCCCTATGATATCTGTGTCATCTCAGCAATCTCACGGAGCTTCACTTTACGATCTTTCATTATAATTTTTGTCACTTCACTCACATTTTCCGGTGTAACGGCTTCCACAGGTCTACCCGAGCGTTCCGCGTCATTTGTGTCGGTACGACCACGTTTAAACTCGGCAAACCACCGACAAATCGTTGCTTTTGATGGACAAGAGTCCGGGTAACATTTTTCAATCCATTGTTTCGCTTGCACGGTGTTTTTACCCATTAAAAAACAATGTTTTATCAGAACACGAACCTCGGTTTTTTCCATTTTTTTAAACAAACTACAAAACGACTTTACTCCAACCTCGATAACTCAGCTGTTTCTGGTCCGATCGACTTAAACTTTTGACACGTTTCAAGCAAAGGTTAGTACTCTAGAAAGACCTGGTTACTGGTTTACTACGAGCGCCATGTCTGGGTTAGTCTCGGGAGTAATTGATTGATGTATTATAGTGAAATTATAGTGTCTACAATAAATTTTAAAAAATAAGAATCACGTGGCTATTAATTTACCTTTCATGTCAAAGTTTTTAAGATAATTTAGTTTTTAACTTTAAACAATCTGCATCTTGCTACTTATTAAATGTACTCTTCTACAGTTAATTAACAAATGTTGATTACATTTAGTCTCTGGAAGCAGTTTTCTCCTGCAAAATAAATCTATAATTTTAAATGATAATATAATACACAGTTCTGTAAATAATTAGTAATACAAATTCTTACAAAATTTTTTGGAATATTTTGAGTAATTTGTCTTGATAATCTCACATTTCACCTATGTTGAAAATGAAATGATAAAAAGTAAAATATTTTGCTGTTCTATTCAAATCACATTCATGTAAAATATACATTTTTTTATATTTACGTATTATTTATGTAAAGAATTATTCAATTTGCATTATAGAAAAGGATTCTAAAAAATATTTATATTTAAGTATTTTCTTCTTCTTACTTTTTTTTTTGATAATTGTATAAAGATTTGCTTTATATTTAATTAATACGTTTCTGCAAATAAACTTTTACGATAACTTCTTTTGCTTTGATTTGCAACATTTGCTTAAGCTTAAAAAATTATTATGGAGCAAAACTTTTATTGAAAGTCTATCTTTTATTTTTAACCTACATCAGTAAACGATTTTCAGTCAATTTCATTAATGGAAATAAAAATACAGATATAATGAAGACTGAATTGATACGCTTGAATCCAAAAATATATAGTCTACTTAATTTAATATTCTTTCCTTGTTAAGTTGTATCATTGACAAAAAAAAAAAATGCAAAGAGTAAATATTAATCTTATTTCCTTAAATATTGCCTTAAGAAATGAGGCATGTTAAAAAGAGTCTCTGAAAGAATATTTTTAATTTAAATCAACTGAGTGATTCAGTTTTTTTAACATCTCTTTATTTTATAACTGGAGGTATTTCTTAAATTAGATAGAGTTACAAAATTAAATCAATGCAATTTCGTTAATACGATACTTATTTGTTCTGATCCATTATAATTGTATTGATTTATTTTTATATTTATTAACAATCTATTGATGTACAAATAGCTTTATTTTTTTTTTATAAAAATTAAAGTAAAATATTTATTCATATATTCTCAATGTAAAAACCCTTTGAAAAAAAAATGTTTTGAAATTCAACAAATTATGGATCTATACGCATGATACTTAAATCCAACTTTTCAGTTAAAAATGAAGATTATGTACGAGAAAAAGTTATTTTAATAACAATATTTAAATCAATAAAATATTTACGTATTTAAATGTCCAAATTTTGAATTTGAGAATCGAATTTTAATTTAATAATAGAAAACATTTCATGTAATTTTATTTAATCGTGAAACGTTTATTTGCAGTTAGTGGTGCAAATTGAACATCCAGTTCAATTTAGGTGAACAGATCCGTATTTGTAAAATTCATCAAATGTTAAGTATTTAAAATATATTAATCAATAATTAAGAGATTAATTAATATTTTAACTAAGAGAGATTTCCTATGGAATAAGCGTGTTATATAAATCAGTACAGCTTTTTTGAGCAAACTCCATTATAAATCAAACCCATAAGGGATATAACAGTTTAGATGAAAAGGATTACAAGTGTTTATTTTAACACTGTTTTTTTGCTAAACATGTACCAGTACAATTCTCTCTCAGTGTTATTTATAATGCACATTTGCTAGACTTAGATTTGCATTTTATCTAATTTTATACTGTATATAATAATATATAATAAGCTTAAATTTTATAAAAAAAATTTACGTCATATATTTCGATACATATTTATGAATGATATATATTAATGAAAAAATTTCGTTGTATTCAGTTTTCTGAAATAATACATAGTAAAATTGATGCTTCTATCACCGCAACTATCATGATGGGCCACGGTAGCTTAGTGGTCAAGGTCGTGGACTAGCGTCCGGCGGTTTTCGTTTAGTCGCGGGTTCGATCCTTGACCGCCAAAGACCCGCCGTGTAGCCGGGGTTGATGAACGCTATATCTGTTCGGGGCCTAAAGTCCTCCAGTTGGTGTGGTGTGGATGTTTGGAGACGGGGATACCAGCTCAGGTGTCGTCCTCGTCACTTGACCGTGGTTCAAAGTTACGAGGTCCGTCGCCTATAGCCCTCGTGTTGCTTCTAGTGCGACATTAATAAAAACTCAAACTAAACTAAACCTCAACTATCATTTCTGATCTTCCTGTTATATAAAATAAGAATTTAATACACTAACATTACAACAATAAGTTCCCTTTGATTAATATTATTTAATCTAAATTTCCTTTCCAGAAATTATAATACTTCTTAATCCGTATTTTTGTTTCCCCGAGCGTGTGCTATTTAATTTATGCTTACGTATTCAATGCAGTTCTTCAGTTACTTAGTTATAGTTTCTCTCTTTAAAACGCTATGATTATCAATCGAAACCTTTATTTTGCATATTACCACATATTTTATAATAATTAGATTTTTAAATCCAAATTTGAATTAAAAATCACTCTGAGACTTTTGCACAAGTGTTTGATAACTGATGTGTTTACCGATTCTGCACTTAACGTTAAATTATATGCTGGGTAATCCCCCCCTCTTAAGTATCAGTATTTTTTATTCGTCTTTAAATTTATTTTGATTTTACAGGACCATGAATATAAATCTTTCATATATCGTTGAAAATAAATGATGCTAAATCAAATTTTAGAAAATAATTTACTAATCTGAAAATCTCAACTGTTGCAATAATATTCTTGGTAATATTGTGAAAGAGGGCTATTCATAATTTTCTCTTCACTAACCTCGAGGACTTTATAGTCATTTGAATTGCGTAAGAATACGATGTCTTCTGAATCAGAATAAAACATTATTAAATGAATTAGATGAAGACAGAAGAGAAGTGAAACATCGATAATGATATATAAACGAAATAGAATCGAAGGAAAGCGAAGGGAGTTAGATGATAAAGACTTGCTGATAGATATTTATGATTTGGATTAAATCATCTTAATTAGTTTTTAGATTGAATGGTATTCAAATTAAATTGCTGAGATAGTAATCCGCTTTTAGCAAGAAGTGTTGAATCAGAATGTTTGAATAGGTGAGCTCAGATTTCATTCTAAGATCATGAACTAGAATTGATGAATTGAGTGGCATTCGAGAGAGAGGGCAGCCTTATCTATTCCTCAATGATTATTAATAAAATATTTTTTTTTGCCCATGCGTATCTTCAATTGGAGCTCAATTGTTGTTGACTTCAAATAGACTGCAGAAAGGCAGTGGAATTAAATAATGAAGAATGGGGTTAAAATGTTCGAAAATACGTAGAATTTATCTTATGGGCTTGTACGGGACTAGCTGATACATGCCCTCTCCGCTGGACAAACGATAATATAATATTTTGGAACCTATACGTAAGATATTAAGAAAATTTTCAATTTTTAAAACTTTAATGATAATCTAATTTTATAATTTTAATAAATTGATTGTCTATCATAATGGTTATCCTCGACATTCAAATATATGAAAAAATAAAAAAATTAGTAAAAAGTCACCCCATATACATATAATATGGATAAAATTCATTCCACCGTATACATGTTACCCCCAGTATTGCCAAAGATGAAACCTTTTATCAGAATATTCATCATGTGCTTAACTTTCAAATGAAATACTCTCGCAATGGCATCGTGTCTATCATAAGATTTTTGTCCTTGCCTCAAGACATTTTGATTTCTGACCATTTAGGATTGCTAGTGACTGCAATCATAAAAAAAAGTCGTGCAAGTCGGGACGTCCAAAATATCTTACGTATGTCATAGCATCTTCAGTTCGTTCTTGCATGTAGCGAAGTCCTCCAGTAAACGAAGATTGTCTTGCGTGTGTGCTACTCCGTAAGAAGTCGCCGTTTTAGTATTTTTCAAAATCCCGCCAAGTTTTGGAGCTAAACTACTGCACTTTCACCACCGTGGGATTCCAAACTCATTTATTTCTATCGCTCAATATGTACGTTTCCTATTTTCGACATGTACGAAATCTCACGTAAACAGCCAATTCGCCAAAATCTTACCAATTCTTCATCAGCGCTTCAATATTAAATTATTTGGGTTTTTTTCATTTCGCAAGAGGAAAACTTACCAAGTAAGCTTAATGGGTGACAATACACAGTATATATATTCCGATTTGACATAGAAAAAATATATATATTCCGTTTGGCGTCGGTCATATCATTTTTGGCGATAAAGTCGCCAAAAATTACATAATATAAGAGTAGATTAACGGATGAAAATTATATTTTGGATACGACTTCCGTAAAATCCTTTCTTAGTGAGCGTCTACATCGCAAAATGAGTAACTGTGCTAAATTTCAAGTCAATGGGTTGTATAGTCTCTTTGGAGATCCTCGCGATGAATCAGTCAGTGGTATTTAGTTTATATATATATATAAGGTTGAGTTAAGCATATATATACATATACACATACATAGTTATACATATATATTATTACATACATACATATATATACATATATAGAAAGTAGTATATATACATATATATATAGATACATATATATATATATAGTTACAGACATATACATACAGATATATATATACAGATTGTTATATACATATACATACATATATATATATATATATGATAGATATAGATTCCTAATTTAAATAAAATCTGTGGTATAAAAAAATTAACTGTTGCAATTTGTTTATAAAATATAATAAAAAGAAAGCGCAGAGTAAGATTTTTTTTTTGAAAAAAAGAGCGTATACTATCATATTTAGATCAATTTGGTCGTTGTTCCTTTTGGCAAGTATCCAAAAAAATCCTTCGCAAAACAAATGAAGGAAAGGGCGACACAGATTGCATATTGCTATCATAAATTTCAAATTATTTCAGCTTTAATAGGAGTTGAGAAAGTATATCCTAAATTTATGGGAGTTAGAATTTGGGGATGTGTTTTCGTAATTATATAGTATTAGAAGAAACGAAATTAGTTCGTTCAAGGAAGAAATTCGTATAAGTGGTCATTTAATTAAGCTAAAAGCTCATCTGTTTTATGTGCAAATGAAACAATAAGAGCCCAAACTTTCACTTACTAGACCAATACAGAAAGTCATCAACGCTGCAATAAATGGGACATTCACTTTTTTTTTTCAGTAGGAGTTACAGAAGTTTTTTTTGGGTATCATGAAATACAGGAAAAGCTCTAGAGCTATCATCAATATTACATTTATTTACTGGTTATGTTTTCAGAAGTGAAAAAAAAAACTGTAAAGATCTCGAATTCTGTTTATAAAATATATATGTTATTGATGCGCAGCATATTTCAATTTCGTAAATAAATAAAAATTCCAAAAATATTTTACTTCTTTTTAGCAAGATGAAATGAAGGAAATAAGAAGATTTTCTTAAATTATATTTCTTTATTTCAGATATTTCTTTGAGTCTTCGTTTCTGTAGATTTTATTAAGGGTTTTATCATGATATTAATTCATCATTTTGGCTTATGCATTTTTTTTAAAAAAATTAGAATTAAAATCTTCTATTAAATATTTTGTATTATTGTTCTGAGTAATCTATTTTAGGGAAGGAAACTTGTATGTTTATTATAAGTTCAGTCAAATATGCATGGAATAAAATGTAAATACAGCAACGGAGTCGTAAGGTAAATGTAAGATATCGATATTCTTTTTAAAATATTCTTTAATTCCCCTTTTCTGCCTTTACGATCTTGACCCTTAGAATCAAATTACGTAGAATTCCATGTTATTTCATGTTTTTTAAATAAAATTTACTGAAAAAAATATTTGAAAAGGAGGTTTTTGAGCACTCTACGTACTATAAATCGCTTAAAACTTCGAGGATTGAAAAATTCTTTATAATTTAAAAACATTTTATTACGTCGACGGAAAATGCCCGTATGTAAAGTGATGAAATAATACATTTTTCATTTATTTTATGATATTTAGTGCACAAAATAATTTTTATCGTTACTTATGATCTGTTTCCAGTGGTAAAACATTTTTTAAATACCGTTTTTGAAAAATGCCTTTTTTTTAAAGCAAAGATTTCAGGTAGTACTTGTTTGGCATCTGCTTAATTTTGATTTTTTTTTTTTTTTTTTTTTTTTTTTGTAAGGAGAGAAAAAGGTGAAAAAATTAGGTTGCTAGGTTCTTAAAATGTGGCTGATGTGACAGAGTTTTCCAACGTTGGTTGGTGATTTTCTAATAAATCACCCGAACACACAGTATGTGGTTGGCATTACTACAATACATTTTTGACATGTTTCGTATTAACAAGTAATATTAAAAAAAAAATTCAATTCCTCCATAGGTCAACAAAGAAAATTTTTACTTTAGTTACTTTTTATTAAATAATTACAATTAATATAAATATGTATATACATATGACAGAATCACGATATTAAGTGGCAAAAAGAATTTTTTTCCAGTGATCTTCACGCTTCGTCACTGACGGTATTTATTCCTAAAACTATATCCTGCTAAATATCTTATATAAAAGAAAAAAAAAATTCTCCCATATAAAACTAAAATTAATTACTTTAAAATCATATAAAAAAAACATTTCGCTTCGACCCGAAGTCATGAAGATTCCATGCCGACGCTCTACTAACTTTACCATTGCAAGACAATTGACATAGTAGAAGCATTGACTTGTTTCTTAATTCATCCGATAAATTAAATGGTTGGAATGCAGTTTAGCCCAACTACCCTTGGCTACAGGAATTATTTGGAGGTATTTTACCAAATTTGGTTATCTTGGACCGCTTAGCGGACTTAACGTTCAGCCAAAAAAAAAATCGCAAAGTTTGGAAATTTTTGAAATCGCTCCAAGTGGTCGGACTAAACTGTATTTTCACCAATTAAATTTAATTAAATGAATTAATATTTGAAAAAAACTGTATTAACATCAAGTGTCACCAGCTACAAGTTTTAAAAAATGTATTTGAACTTGAGTGGATGAATACAAAGTATTTATTAACGATTGAAAATTTGAAAAATATATATATAGGGAGAGTGTGAACTAATAGTAGGAACTTAAAAATGCCTCTTTTCTTTGAGTGCTTCGTTTAAAGTATTCGCCTACCTTTAAAAGGCAATTTTCGGTCAAAAACTCAACTTTTTTTTTTATTAAAGGTCTATTATTAAAGCCGAATTTCTTAGCTTTCTAGAACAGCTTCAATTTTGTTTATATCATACATAGAACTTGAGTTATAAGCATTTTAATAATAGTCTGTGTCACATTTTAGAACTGGAAGTAGAATTCTACTAACGGAAATAGAACTTTAATGTTTGTTTTTCATAGAAATTTTACGTAATATCGCCATCAAAATATCTTCCAACATGCAAGATGAATTTCCCAAGACCCAAAATGCAAATGAATATTTTAATGGTGTAATATGATGAAGAGTACTAAAAGAAGTTTTTATTTGTTTGAAAACTGTGAAATTGGGTGCATATGAAGCAATTATACAATTTAACGAAGGACATAATGACTACTTAAAAGTCTTAAATAAGCTGAACATTGAAAATACGGGCTATTTCACTGTAAAGGGATACAAAAAGTTATATTACAATCGAATCAGGGAATTCAAGTGTTATACAGCATCAGTTAAATGTAAGCGTAGGAAAGTTTTAAAGACCATCAGGAAGAAAAAGTTAACTTATTTAAATAATACAGATAGTGAACTTTACAAATCAGGGGTCTTTCAATGTTAAATGTTTATTTAATTAGGTAAGTTTCTGGGTTGAAATGTATCTTCAGCTTTTTCTCAAAATCAAGATTTTCATATTTTGCTTCGGCGCAAAGCATTGTATTGAAAGCAGTTACGTATATCATGTTATGAAACTTTCATGGAATACTCTATAAAAGTGAATTCAGGACTTGAACCTCTCCTATTGTTATAATGCGATTACTTTGCATTTTATTGATGATAAAAGTCATAACTGATCACAACATTTCACGTTTTTTCTGTATGTTAAAGTAAGACTTCCTATAAATATTTAATTTTCAGGGTTATAATTATGAGAGAGGCACAAATCCTAAATAAGATTCAATTCATCATAATAAAATTGACAGAATAGAAATATCTATTTAAATTTCAGTTTTGGTGTTTTGCACAAATGCCATTTTACTGCTATTTTTATGTATTTTTTAGCTGAAATATTAAAACAATTATAAATTTATGCAAATTTTATATTGTATTTTAAGTTTTTAGCCATATCTTATAGTATAATGTGTATAAAAAGTTATTTTTTCCGTTATTTAAAAAATTCCTCTTCAAAAGTAGGCGGATACCTTAAATAATCTGTTTACGGACAGTATCCCCCGAATCGAGAGTTTTGTAAGATTTCAAAAACTATTAAAGCATTGGTTCCTGGAGGCTTTATGTACAGTATTCTCTACTTAAGGCTCCAGCTCGATATAAAGGCGGAGGTGTGGATTATCTGGGCTCACAGTATGCTCTTCTTTTTACGATGTATTCGAAAATAATTCATTTTTCTTCATCAGTTATTATCCTCTCAAGGAAGGGTTCTGTGTTTACTTAGAACGCATACGATGGTAGTTCAATGTCCTTAGGAAATGGTTTGTTTTAGAACAGGTTTTAGCATCGATGTTTTTAAAAAGCATCATGACTCACTAGATAGCTGTATAAGTCTCAGTTGTGCGTATTCGTGATCATGACGCCTTTTGCGCCTCAAACAATCTTCGTCATAACTTTTCCGGCCTATGAGATCACCCTCGCTTTCTTTGGAGCAGATTCACCGGAAATTACCCATTGTTTTGATTCTTGCTTGGTTTCCGGTGAGTAACGAGGAATTCATTTATCACAGACAATGACAATTCAACGCGGATGCAATCAAATTTTGATTTGGCAGCAAAGGACTACTAAATCAAAATTAAGTTATGAATCATTGTCAAATTTTGTTTTGGCACTGTTGAACAGATGACAATTCCAATATACTTTAATGATGCCACCTGTCTTCAAATACAAGTGCTTTTTTAATCAGCCTCGAAATAAAAGGGATGTGTATAGGAGAATATCCCAACTTTAAAGATCTACTATTAGAGAACTAGATAAGTAACATTCTTTTTGGAAAAATTAAATTAAAAGAACACGTTAAAGCTCTTAAAATTATTAATATGCTATGTGACCACACTAGAAATATTCGGCCGCGGATGATTTTCCGACCCCGAGGAGGGGGAGAGAGTTGGTGACCTTGATGCGGCAGCGTTGTTTCGATACCTGGACCAAGTTGTCCGAAGTTGACGGTCCTACCAGTCAGGCCGAAAAGATATCTCATCGGGCTGGTTGAGTAAGGCCTTTTAACTTCTGACATTGTTGTTGACGAGAGCCGCTGCAAATACAAACGAAATACAGTCGATAGTAGAAACTCACCCCGCATCGTTTTCCCTATGCTTAATGTTACTGTATGAATATTTGTAGTTCTTCCCGCTTTAAAATTACGTCAATATTCGCTGGTAATTGCAGAAAAAATACTATCATTTAAATAATCCTAATGCATTAGAAAAGAAAAATAACTACTGAAGAAAAATATTAAAAAGTTCTATGGAAAGTTTTGCAAATGACAGATTTAGCTACTTAGGAGCGCTTTTCTTTATATTATTATTAAATTACTCTATTAAATATAAGTATTAAAGTAAACGATGAAATACCGAGAAATCGATAATGGTTACCTTTTCCGAAATTAAAATTAAAAGAGACTATAAATTATTAAATTGAATGTATTTCAGATAAATAAAACTAAAATGAATGCAAACGATAAATTATTAAATTAAATAATATATCAATTAAATGTAATTAAAATTAAAGCAAACAATAAATTAATAAATTGAATATATTTAAGCTAAATGTAATTAAAATCAAATCAAACGATAAATTATTAAATTGAATATTATATCAGTTGCATGTAATTAACATAAAGGCACACGATATATTATTAAATTAAATAGATTTAAGCTAAATATAATTAAAATTGAATCAAGCGATAAAAAAAAATTGAAAAGTGATCGGGTACGTGAAATGTGATCCAATTTAAACAATAACCCCTTGAGTGGCTATTTAAATCAGGGCTTCTCTTGAGCGCCATTAATTAAGAGCAAGATCGTCATCTCCTCTGCGACCAAACCACCGTATAGCATAACTGTACGTCATTCGTGTTTCAGGTGTAGTCTTAAAGAATTATAATTTTATAAACTTTAATTTTTATAATACTTTTTTAAAAATTTATAATTTTATAAGCCTTTAAGTATTATATTGTGGAATTTAATATATGGAAATAGCTGTAACTGTTTTGCTTTGTAATCCCAGATCTTCGGAGTTGGGATATTCTTTTGTATGCAAATTGTACATTTCTGCCTTGATAATAATTTATAGTCAAAATAATAATAATAATAAACTCTGCAAACTGTTATTGATTAATTGTAATACTTGCTTGATTTACATACACGATTCTAAATGCAAATATATTATGAAATAAATTTATTGTACTATTTCAATAATAAATACTGTTGATTTTTCTTATGTGGTGCTCACACAACGATATGGTTTCTTCAATATAACGCGTTTTAATAATTCACTTAAGTTTGAGAATTTGTTTTAGAAGAATTACTTTTTACCACAATGTTTATAAAAAATTCGTGCTTCTACAAATTCCAAATTCAATTTTCTGTGTAAATGGTAAAACCCAAAACTAAGAAAATTTGTGTTTTAAAAAAAAGTTTTTGCAGAATCATATCTTAACATAACAATTCATGAAATTCATATTTTATCATAAAAGTATTTATTTGATTTCATACATTTATTTGAAACATTTCATTTTGAAAATGTATAGTATCGAAATTTTATTTCATACTAAAATATCATTTAAGAATACACAAGAGGATTTGCATTTTAAATAAAATTTCAATCAGAAATACTACATACAATTTCAACCTTTTTTATCATTTCACTTTCTTAAAATACTTTTGAACATGAAATCTATCTTAAAATTAGAATACAAGTATGAATATACTCAAATCTCCAACTTTATATGTGGTAGTAAAGAAAAATAGTAACAGACAGTTGTCTAGCAGCATAAGTTACATTTAGTAGTTGATTATAGGTCTCATAAAATAGATTATATGGGTTGATTTTGATTCTCGAGCTTTTATTTTTATTTCTAAAACACTAAAATGCTGTGGAAGTTAGACGAAAACTTTAATACTCGTTTTTATTTCAGTTTTCTTTCTTCCCACATGTCTGGGACTGTAATCCTCTTAAGGTCTTACGTAAAATATAAAGAGGGAAATATAGTTTATCGAATGAGTGTAAATAAATTTTAATATTTTCTGAAAGACAATTTCTTTCATTTAGATAATGACCTTAAGAATAGAAGGTGGTTACCGTATATTTTATCAATCAGTAGATTTTAAATTAAATTACATTTTTTAAGAAATAAGTTCATTGCCATAAATTTCTAAAAGAAGAACATTAATTACAATAAAGTTTATGTCAGTTAAACAAGTGAGTGAGTGAGTGAATGTAAAGTTTATTGGCGCAAGAGCCAGATATGGCTATGCTGCGTCAAACAAGATTAAACTGTGGTCTAGACGTGAAGTTGAAAAAAAGGTAAAAATGGTTGACAAGAAAGATGGTCGAAAATAGAGAAGGATCGCTAGGGTATCCCGGGAGTGCGTCACCCGTGTTTACCAAAGACAGTAAACCCCATGGGAAAGAAAAAGATCACTAAGGTGCCTCGGGGTCATGATGCCCGTACTTACCTGAAGAAGGCAAGTCCCTGAGGTCCCCTGATATAATCCCCAGGGGCAGGGTGCCTGGCTATACCCCCAGACGCTGGGTACCCATTTTAGTCGCCTCTTACGACATGCATGAGCTACAGTGAGACTATTCTGTCATCCCCGGTCACCACACGGGTCAGTCAGTTAAACAAACACTCAATCGAGTTGTTGAATATTGTTAGGATTTTAACTTTAATAGTTAATTTTCCTAACCTTAAAACGAGGTGTGCATAGTAAATAACTTAATCGACATTGCTAGAGAAGTACATATGCACCAAACGCCAGTGACCGATTGGTGTTTAGCATGAAGCCTTCTCCTTCAAATGCCTTCTCGTTCTGTAAGCAAATCCATATAGCCGTGGTCTTCGTTAGCATAAGAGGTTTTTTTTAGTTTCGCAGGAGAAATGACAAGTGAGTAACGAATTATCGTGAAATTTTACATGAAACTTGGAAAAGTCGCAAATGATAATTCGTCGAAAGAAGTGTATGACAAAGAATGTGTATCGAGTGAGCGTGTCTTTGAGTAGTTTAAGCGTTTTCAAGATGGCCGAGAAGTTGTTGAAGATGATTCATGGTCAGTTCGCCCCTCCAAGCCAAAAACGGATGACAATGTGGAAAAAATCGGTAATCTGGTTCGATCTGACAGTCGGTTGAGTATCCGTGTGATTGGTGAGACTGTAGGAATTGGCAAAGAATTCGTTAGGCAAATTTTATACAATAATTATAACATGCAAAGAGTGTGTGACAAAATGGTGTCTAAAATTCTCACGTTTGAATAACAAGACGCTCGCAAAAATATTTGTGCTGACACTTGAATGCTATTGAAAATGTTCCAAACTTATTGGAAAGGATTTTAACATGTGACAAACCACTTAAATATGATCTTGAAAGACACAATTTATATACGATCCAGAAACGAAGCGCCAATCCAATCAATGGATAGGCCCATCTTCAACGAGAGCCAAATACGAGCGTTATTCAGAAAGTAAGGAACGTTTTGGAATTAAAAAGAGAAACTAAATACAAGAAGAAAAAAAATTATTATATACATCAGAAAGAGTGACTAAAATTCTACTTTTCTACATAGTCACCAAACAAATTGGGGCACTTATCATAGCGGTGGATAAGCATTGAAATTCCTTCGTCATAGAATTCTGCCGCCTGCGATTTCAGATTGTGTGACAGTTTCAAACAACAAAGTCCGTGAAACTTCTGGAAAACTAAGCGAAAGCTCCGTTATTGTGAAATGGTGGTTTTTACTAATCTTTCCATCAACTTTAGCGACCCGTTCGTCAGTCACAATGCTAGGGCGTCCACTCTTCTCTTCATCGTGAACGTTAGTTCGGCCATTTTTAAACTGAAAGCACCATTTCCGGATTGAACTTTCATTCATTACGTTGTTTCCGTACACTTCACACACTTGCCGATAAATTTCCATAGGTTTAATTTTTTTTTGCCAACAAAAACCGCATCACAGACCGCACCTCACAACTGGCGGGATTTTCATTTGCAGTGCACATTTTAAATTTGAATATCGAAAAAACGGGCAGCGTGGAAATGTTCCCGTAGTGATGGCTGGACGCCAACTGAGATACCGAGCACGCAGACACCACAATTTACGTGATCGGCGCGCGCCTAGCGACGTCAGACGGAAACGTTCCTTACTTTCTGAATCGTTGGAATGAGCAAATTAAAATTCAGAGCAATGCTGATTGTTTTTTCCTGGATATTCATGGGACTGTGTTCCTTCATTGGGTTCTTAAAGTGACACTGATAATCACCATTACTACATTCACGTTCTTAATCAATTTTGTGAAAGAATAAAGGTAAAACGACCCGAATTGTGAAAAGATAAGTCATGAGTTCCCTATCAAGACAATGTGCTGGCTCATTCCACATTGTCTGCCTCAAGAGTTTTCTAGCCAAGTACAATATCCTAGTATTAAACCGTCCACCTTGTTCTCAGGATCTTGAGCTGTGCGACTTCTAAGTATTTTCTAAGGTAAATTCTGCGTTAAAAGGAACAAGATTTGAGTCAATTGAAGCTGAGAAAGAGAAAGCGACTTGCTTCTTGAAGGAATATTTCCAGCACTGTTTCGAACAACAAAAGATTCGCATAGATTGTTATAGAGATGCAGGAGGGGTGTATATTGAAGAAAATATGCTGAAATAAAAAAAATACGTTTTAGAATAAGTTGATCATAATATCAGAATAAGTTGCATAATAATATCAGAATAAATTGCATAATAATATCAGAATAAATTGCATAATAATATCAGAAAAAATTGCATATTAATATCAGAATAAGTTGTTAATTTTTCTTTAATGGTATTGATAAAAGCCGAGTTATTTCTGGTTCTCTGCAGTAGCAATGTAGATGATAAACTGTCGGAGTAAACAGAAACTTTGAAGTAATGCTAGACGGCCCACAAAACGGCAAATCCGATTGCTGAAAGCTCGGCCTGAAAAACTGAATTATAAAAATTCAGTTTGAACATGTATACTCTGTTTAGGACACCCCGGTGGAAGACATACACGGCGAACCCAGTTTCGTACCCGATTCTAGATCCGTCGGTGTAAATCTCCCACTCGCAGGGTCCCGAAAATTTGTTAAGAAAAAGAATTCGTTTTTCAGGATGAACAGCTCTAAGTGAGATATTTGAATCAAATGGGATATTATTAATCAGGTGAAAAAATTTGAAATTATGCCGCCTCCAAATTTGATACTTAAGAAAATGAAATTTTATGGTCAGATGAATAGGGGGAACCCCAGTAATCACCTGCAAAGAAGAAATGGGAGATGTCCTGTAAGCCTTGGTAATTTTTAAAAGTTAAATTCTCTGAATAGAGTTTAGCTAAGTAATTTGCGAAGAGTTTAGGTCACCACCCAAAATCCCCGCACCATAGACAATAATAGGTTCTATAACACATAAGTACCACAGTTTATAATTTTTGAAATTGAAGTCAGTCATTGAAGAATACCCTATTAAAATTAAGCTGAGAAAGAGAAAACGACTTGCGTCTTGAAGGAATATTTCCAGCACTGTTTCGAACAGCAAAAGTTTCGCATAGATTGGTGCAAAAGATGCAGGAGGGGTGTATATTGAAGAAAACATACCTGAAATAAAAATAAAAAAACGTCAGTTGTTTTTAATAACCACATCTCGTACATTAAAATTTATTTCAAATAAATAATACACTTAACCGAATTGTTGTACGTTGTTCTAATTTTAACTTTAAAATTTAATTTTCCTAAATCTTGAGAATATTTTTATACAAAGAACCATAATTCAAATGTTATATTAAAAACATTTTTAAAAAGTTTTTACTGAAATATTTGTTATAAGATTGATGTTTCGTAGACTTGAGGAATAAAATTTTATAATAATTTCCACATTTGTGGAATCAAAATAGTTATCTGATGGAAACTTTTAACCTCTTAATAGATTGAATGTAACACTGGAGAGAGGGTGAATTTCCAACTTCATAAATCTTTTTAATAGTTCTGCAAATGTTAAGGCTACTGTATCTTTCCTTTGCTTATCGAGATAGATGAATCAATAAAATGTTTGGCGGTAAAAAAATTTATGTTCTCTGAGTAAATCGGATGTCATTTTATTAAAAAATTCTTATTAGTCTCAGTTTTTTAATCATTTTTATGTAAGTGTTGTTGTTTGTTATGCATACAAATATGAACTCGTAGGAAATCAGTAATGTACTATGCGTTATACAATTACAAAAATAAAACTGTAGTTGTGTCCTATTTCACAATTTTAGATCTCAGCTATATATATATATATATATATATATATATATATATATATATATATATCTATATATATATAAGCGAAATACCACTGACTGACTCATCACGATATCTCTAAAACTATACAACCGATTGACTTGAAATTTGGTACAGTTACTCATTTTGCGATGTAGACGCTCACTAAGAACGGATTTTACGGAATTCTAATCCAAAATGTAATTTTCATCCGTTAATCTTTTTTTATCCATTGCTTATGTCATTTTTGGCGACTTTATCGCTAAAAATGACATGACCGACGCCAAACGGAATAATATTTTTTTTTATATGTATACTGTGTATTGCTACCAATTAAGTTTAATTGGCGAGATTTGCGCGTGCGAAATGGAAAATACCAAATAATTTAAAATTGATGCGCTGATGGAGGATGGATTTATCACCAAATCCACCGCCAAGTCAAAGCATTTCAATGACCTTGCATTGTGAATTTTAAAAAGCTATACTATGGTAACCCCAGCTAACTTCCGCCCGCTTTGCTCAGCAATAATTTTTTATTGTTGTGGAACCTAGACATAAGTTTTAAATTCATGAGAAAAGTATTTTATTATTAATAATGATTGATAAATTGCATTTGTAAATCTAAAAGCAATCTTACGAAGATATTGAAGTTGGCTTTTAGCAAATGAATAATAATCGTATGTTATTCATGTCATTGATAAAAAAAAAAAATAAGTATGTTAGCTGTCAAAATATTTATTTTGATGTACGCATTAACTGTAACCTAATGTAAACATTATGCAAAAGTTTTGTTTTTGTATTTTGGCAATTTTTAGTTTTTGGTTTCTAGGAAATGTACGTTTTTGTTTTTTTAAAATGGCTGGATATTTTAATGTTTTCAGAATACAGAATTATTTTTAATGATATGATTTTTTAAGAGCAATTCTATTCAAATGCAGTTTTAGATATGCTGCTAGCGTAAGAGTTATCTCTTTGTAAAAAGGATAACGCAATACGGGTGACTTTTTGCTAAAATTTTTTATTATACTTTATCTTTTTGTAAGTATTTTTTGTTGAATTTTTAAATAATTTGATTTTAAAAAAATTAATTATATTTTTTAACTTGAAATGTATTTCATTGTAGGTTAATACAAATTGATTTTTCATATTTACTTTTCAGTTATAGTTTTTAATAATGGATGTTGAATATATTTGGATAGATGGAATACCTACTCCTTTCAAAGTTTTTAAAATTCTTGGCGACGGAGCATGTTTATTTTCGTCTCTGTCTTTGCTGGTGTTCGGTGACATATCGATGGCGTATAAAATGAGAAATATTATCGTTTCTCACATGTTTAACAACTGGTATCGGTTTAAATGCTACACTCAAATGCTATCTGGCGCTCCTTATAATACTAACGATTTATATTTTACCGAAAGATGTAAACCAAACACGTATGGATCTATTTGCGAAATTATGGCGGTGGCAGAGCTATTTCCCTATCAGTTCGAAGTGTATCAAGGCGTCTGCCTTATAGCTTCTGTTGGTGAAACAATTCAGAGAAAAAAAAAGATTACGTTTTACGGGAAACTATAATCATGGACATTTTGATGTTTATATTGAAATAGTTGGATTGACAAATAGAAGTAAAGTTAATCTTGGTGATGATAATGTGAAACAAAATGAAGAAAATGTGTCATCTTTAGTGTTTCAGCCTCAAGAAAATGTATCTATGCTACTTTCAAAGACTCAATCAAAATCTAACACTAATTTATCAAGTTCAAGTGAATCGATTATTAATGATATAATATATCTTCAATTAAATAAAGGTAAAAAAAAAAAGAGGAAAATATTCGCAAATTCAATTAGATATGATCAACTAAGACACGCTGCTGAAAGTATACTCAAAGTCATCTTGAAATACATAGAGAAGCTGCTTCAAAATATACTAAAAGCCATCCTGAAGTACATAGAGCAGCAGTACGAAAATACTTTTTTAATACCCCCCCTGTGAATCAGGCAGCTGTAATTAAATGCAATGAAAAAAGATCAAAAGTTAAATTAGTGCCTTGGACTTTTAAAGCTTTGGTTTTAAATATATATAACAGATATTGACTATTCAAATGATAAAATTGCCAGTATCGGA
>BMAW01086089.1:0-13467 GCA_019974015.1 Nephila pilipes
TATTAAACTTATTTTCGGTTGATCATTTGATATATTCAAAATACATAGTTGTTTCGATAAATGAATAATTCATACAGGTAGAGTAATGTATTCCTGAAAACAATGTGATCAACAAAAATATAGAACATTGAAGAAAATTGTATTTCTAGTAAAGCCTTCCTTTTGTTCCCATTCAAGAGCCATTGTTTCATTCATTTGTCATTCATGTGCTTTTGTATTTTCATTATGCATACTATATTAACACAAAGGCATGTTCCCTTTCAACCGTAAGCGGAAATATTATGAATAACGTTGAAATATGTGATGCAATAGGCTTAGTGGAATTACAATAAACTGTATTTATAAGAAGGGAGCTCTTTTGTTCCGCTGTATTTGTTTACTACATATTTATAGATTGGTTGTTTAAAATTAAAATAAAGAAATCAACAAGACGCCGTTAATTAAAATAACGTAAATAATGCGCGACGAGTTATTTTATACAAAACTTTTCTAAGTAAAGATTTAGCAACTAAAAATTGCTAACTATTTTAAAATAACTATTAAATTATTCAATTAAATAGTAGAGTTAAAGCAAACGATAAAATATGGAAGTGTAGAATAATATATCCTTTTCAGATATTAAAATTTAAATAGCATTAATTTATTAAAATGAATATACTTTAAGATAAATGTTACTATAATACTGACGTAAAAAATAAAATAAACCTTTGCTTATTAATGCATGTGTGTAATTAATTCTTAATAACAGTACTTTAATTATGCGACAACAATTCAAACTAAATCTGCGAATCACTTGGAAGAAATCAAATTAGAATTAAACATGTCTCGTGCAATTAAATTTTTAATTTGAAAAATGGTCAGGGAAGACAATTTGAGGTTATGCGAAAACCAAAGCCCTTTTGATGAGTAAAAGTACATTAATAAAAATATAACAATCAATGACTTCCTGTACCCAAATCCTCGAAATTTGGCGTAGAATTGGATAAACCTGTTCTGAGCTATTCTATAAGATGATCATAAACCAACTTCGAATGATATTTCGACAACCAGAACTTTATCATGTAATGGAAAATTTCACAGCAATAGCAATTTTTTTCTGGCATATAAAATTTACAATAGAAACTAAATAATATTTTGGGAATTAATAAAAAATGTCATTATTAAAAAACACCACAATTTAGGATTATTTTGTGTTTTCTGTAATAGGATTTGGTTAAATTACTTCATGAATTGGTTTATCATCAAAAAGGGTACTTTAATCACAAGAAAATTGTTAAATTTAATTATTGCGAGATGGTTGATATTAACTTTTTGTTTTATTATTAGTTGAATACATTAGGAAAAGGAATTAATAAGATGTCTTTATATATGAGAAAGAAAAAAAAAAGATTTGTTTTTCTTTGAGACTTGCAGAAAATTAACCTTTAAGTAGACAAGGCCCTCTGTGTGAAAATTCTTAAATTAGATATTTATATACACCATTCTTAAATTAGATATTTTTTGCACTCACAGAAAAAGTACATATTTAAGAAAATATATTTATTTTCAAACAAAAAATTATTTAAATTTTCCTTGTTTTCATAACATTTCAGTATCTTAAAGTTCCTACTACATCTGCAATTTTGGTATTTTTATTTTTTCTTAACTTTTAGAAGTCATTCTCATATTTTTAGCTTGTTTTTACTAACTTTATTTATAGTTTAACAAAAGCAGACACAATAAAACCAAACAAACGGCTATATATGGCTATCATAGTACCCGAGTTACAAACTTCTAGGAGGGGTTGGATTACCTAGAAGAGTGGATTACAAAGAAATGCTCAATCGGAAATCCTAGTGGAGAAAAACAGCTTTATATTACAATTATATACTTCGTAACGACTTACTTGTGTGAAATGGGTTTCTCGACGCTTCAGCAATAAAAACCAGATATTCAGCCTTATTAATAATCAAAAAAGAAATATGAGTGGCTCTTTCCACATTAATTCCTTCATTTGACAAAATGTTTGAGTCAATAAACGACAATGACCTTTCCATTAAATTTTGATATGGTAGATGTAACTTGGTTTAAATCAGACTTGTCCAGATTAAAAGACTTTGAGGGCTGCTTTAGAAATGCACTTTATTTTGGTATGCCGCTTTATATATATTGTGTGTGTTTAATGATTTCCTTTAAATCTTCTTGGTTTCCTAATTGTTCTCTATTTTACTACCATAGCAATGTTTTCATCGTTATTTCGTGATCCCATTTCTTTTAAATTATGCTATCACGCTATTTCCCCAAACTGCTTAGATCAGTATACCCCTGGTTCGGAACTAATGGTGAATTTCCTGATGGACCCTCAGCCTCCATGTAAATTACCTAAACATCCCAACATTTATTACCATGATATCTATATAATCTTTAACTTCCCAGGAGAAACAAACAGGGAAAATTCTTTGGAACTTCTCAGCCAATTATTAGAGTTAGTAAGCATGGGTTGCGTTCGACAATATTTCCGGGATATCTCCTTCCCTGATGTGTGAAGGTAGAATAAACTCATTACTCATCCATATTAAAAAGTTTCCTAAATGTGCTGTGCCTTAAACTGAAAATATTTTTAATTCAATACTTCCAAAGTACCGAATTAGTATTATATATATATATATGTGTGTGTGTGTGTGTGTAATAAATTCGATTTACCATCTTCTTTTTAATTTTAATACGCGTTTTAACACAAATTAAAAATCTCCCATTAACAGCTACTACTTTAACTTTATGAGTTGCGGAAAGCAAATAATCCATCTAAGTTCCATTAGAGAAATCAAGCACATTTTGCATTAAATTAAGGGATATTAAAAGTATTTGCAAGAAATATATTTTTTTAAGAAATGTCCGGAAAATACAATACAATTTGTTTGTCCTAAATTATTAGCAATCATAAGATATTAAGCTGTGAGTCTATCTGGAGCCATACGCTTCTGGAACAATTATTATGCTTCCTGTAAACAGATAAGTTGCAGCTATTTCGCACTATCTGCGCGCCACATTCCCTCCCTGTGTTGAGCAATGCTTCTCCGCTCTCATCATTGGTTTTGCTGATTAGGTAAACATTGTGTATCGCTCACTAATAATATCACTCACTCCTGCAAAACTACTCACGGGCTTCTTAAAATGAGCTCAATATTGTATTTGTGTGTATGTTTCTAAGCAAGAATAAAGAAGAAAAATTGTGCGAAAGTTGAGTCAAAGAACTGACATATTTCCGTATTAATGGGATATGATACGTATGATTCATGGTAAAATGTTCTTTGGTACTTTCATGTACCATAAAATTTCACATTTTGGTTCAGATGATCCAGCTCCACAGGCTGGAAGTTTGCTCGTGGGGGCCATATATAGCCCGTTGGTGGGCCAGGTTTAGTTTAAATGATTAAAACGAATGTATCATAAAAATAAATATGTATGTATGTGTATGCTGTAGTTAAAACTTGTTATTATTCAGTTAATTGTAGCTATAAAAGTTTTTTTCTAATAATATTTTAGTGTTTAAAACGTCCCTATGTATTAAAAATAAAATCCGAGGAAGAGCGGAATTTTTTTCCTTTACAGGCAAACGTAGCAGAAAAAAGGTTGAAAATCGCTGAAGTCGACTTCTAGAGTTTTAGTTTCTTATTTATTTATTTATTTGCTTAATCACCAGATGATTGTAAACAGCATAAATAGAGCATAATTTGCATCACACGAACAGGATATTACTTGATAAAATTTAAAATATTTCCTTATCGTTCAATGAATTCGAAACAATATAGTGATCTTTTCCCTCACATTTTATTTATTTTAAACAAAAATCACACTTTTTTAAGCATCTTCACCATACACGCCAAGCCAAAAAGTCCGATAAGAAATGTCTCAGGGTATTTTTTCCTATAGGAACTGCATTCACAATGCTGTGCACGTTCTGCTGACGTCCGTACTGAGGAACAGAACACTAGCTTTTAGAATTTTATATTGAAATGTAAACTGACAATCGGGAAGAATCTTTCATTTCGGTGTATTTTTATAAGATTCGTATACTTTTATTTATGACCCTTCGTAAACTTTATATATTTGCCTTGAAAATGTAACAAATAATTTTCTTTTCAAAATACTGTTAAAATTGTTATCGTTCTTCACCCTATTATAGATCATCATTCATTCAAGATTTTGTATTCGTTATGACAGTAGTTTGATAAATCCCGAATTCGGAATTTATTTTCCCCAACAATGATTATGTAGAAAAACGATTATTAACATGGAATTGCATAAAAAAAACCATTTTACTTCACGTGTCCTTATTGATATTAGGCTGAAGGAAAAGTTAGACTTAATTACTTGTCTCAGGTTTAGGATTTATCGTTTCCGAATAAATCGAAATTTCCTAAAGAACCCTCGCAAAATTAAAGTATTACTCATTATTTCTTTTGTTTAAAAATAAAAGGAAATTTGAATCATAAAATCTGAACTTTCAAAATTTTTTAATAAACTTACATTTTAAATATAAAACTATGTTAAATGTGCAATATGTTTTGTTGATAGTAGTCTGAAAGTTTTTAAATTTAAAAATGCAAAGTAATTTTTTAAGGTGCCCCGAAAGTGAAGCATACGACTTACAAATGTAAATGCAGCTATTGAATATTACTTAAGTACATTTATTACATAAATATAATTATTTATGAATATAAATGTAATTTTCTTAACATAAACAGATACAAAAGTATGCAGATAACTGAGTGTTGAATAGGATATCACTCGTTTTTAATTTTAAAAAGTATGGATCTTTTAAATATAGTTAGCATAAATTCAGCTCATCTTTCTGTGCTGAAAGAGACAAATAAGGTAAACAAATCTTATGAAAAATACCTTTCTAATGCTGCCAAATCTATTAAACTAAATGATTCTAGATGAGAATATAAATTATGATGAAATAGCCAATTGTTTTAATTCATTTATTCACCTGTCTCTAGAATATGAATTTCCTACAGTTCTAAATTTTAATTTAACTAAGTCTAGTAAAAATTTTCAAGTCCTCAAAATATTTTGAGTAATTATAAAATTTATGACATGGGTCCTAATGCGTTTTCTCTTTCAATCAATACTTCAGGGACAATTGACAATAAAACAAGGCAGACAATTGAAACTTTTATCAAATACTATTCATATTTATTTACATTTTTTCTCATATTTTCATAAGAGTCAAAGAAATTTTTTAAAAAGTTATAATGAAAAAGAAATAAATTAAGACATTTTTTCAAAATTAAGAAAATCTGTATTTCGCTGTTTGCAAGATTCATAAATGTATTATTGATTAAAATTTACAAAAGTGATGTTACCTAGCAAAAAAAAAAGTTCAATTTTAACGTTATATACACTTTTTGAGAAATTTAGAGTAAAAAAAAATTTTTAATACTATTATTGAAAAAAATAAGAAATTTTAAGGAAAAATCCAATTTAAATTCACATAAAAAATTTTCTGTTGATAATTTGTATATAAGTCATAAAAAATCATATAACAAATTTTATATGACTTATATCATTTGTATATAAGTCATATAAAATTTGATCTATAAGTCATACAAAATCCTTTTTTGAACATGCACATAAAACTTTACACTGATATCTTAAATAGTTTCTGAGAAATCCTGCGCGTAAGTTAGAAATTTTTGTTTTGAGAAAAATAATGTTAAAGTTGAAAAATAACAATAAAATAATTCAAATCAAAGTTTAGTTTTTTCCCGATAACTCTGCGAGTTTTCGAAATATCGTTATAATTTTGGTACCAAAATGTTCAGAACAGATGAAGCTCTAACACATATCTTTTTCAAAAGTCAAAAATTTTAAAGTTTAAGGGCCCTAAGACCTCTTAATTGAATTTGTTTGAATTGAAAATCCCTTCCAATATATGAAACGTGGCTAATACAACCTACGTTAGACTTATTTAAGAGCAATGAATAGGATTGAGGAGATAGTAAGAAAATTAATACTGAGGTTGGTAGTTTAGTGCATGATAAAGACAGTGAGTGGAAATTATCTGGTGAAGTATTTGTATTAAATTTGTTTTAATTAAGGAGCCTATGGAGTAGCTTTAGAGGAATCTGTATAGGACTTGTGACTCAAACCCTCGCCTATAAGACCTTTAAGCCCTCAAACCCGAAATGGATGCTTGCAATTGAAATCTTCATTTTATTTGAAGATTAAAATCAGATTGTTTAGGAAAATTTACTTCTGATGATATATAAGTAAAGGTTAATTACTGATTATTCATAGATTAGAATTCAATCTTGTTTTTCATCTTTGTCAAACTATTTATATGACTATGTGGACTTGTGATTCCCTAAATACGCTTAATAATGACCACACAGAGGGAAGTAAAATATAAATCATACTATTAAGGTAGGATACTTTACATAACAATTAAAGGAGCATTATAATACATACAGCATTCAAAAAGTAATAAAACGGAATTTGCTAATTTCGTTTTAATATGTGCTAAATTTTTCTATTAAGTTTTCGAAAAAATACTATCAAGAAAAAAAATACTGTCATCAAATTCCTAATGCATTTTTATTTTCATAATCAAACCATTCTAAAGTACAAAAAAAATGCCATTATCAACAACAAAAAGAAAAAAAAGACGATTAATGCACAAAAAAATGTATTAATAAATGAATAAGTAGAATCAGAGTAAACGATAAATTATTAGCACAGACAATAATATTCTGTGCGGATATTAAAATAAAAGCAGACGACAAAATATTAAATCTAATATATCTCAGTAAAGCAATATACTGAAGTTAACTAAATGTAACTATTATAATCATAATGTATGATAGTGTTAATATTTTAACCTAAGACTATGCACCCTTTATTTTGTGCCCAAGCGTTTTCTGTGTTTCATATTGACCTAAGATATTGTAATTAAATCACATTTTCATTTCAAAACATTTATTCCCTTCTGCACATGAAGTATATGTATTTAAACTCATTAAACAGTTGAGTATGAATACCAATTAAACTTTATATTCTAAATAACATCACTAAAATTCTACAAATATTTAAATATGTATCATAACAAATGTCCTAGAGTCATTTCTCTATTTCTATTTTAACTCAGTGCACAGATAATTTCAATCGACCAGAATTTTAGCATGCAAATGTAAGTGAAAGCAATCTCTGAATTCAGTAGAAGGATCGGATAGCAATAATTCGGTAGAAGTGTGAATCATTGAAACGAGTTAGAGAAACACAAAGCTGACCGAGTGAAAAGTTTTGAGGCATGTTACGGATTAAACTCGGATTCCCTCATACAGAGTCAAAGTTAGTGTCAATGATGTCTTTACTAATGACTAATTGCCTCAGGTGAATTATATACATTTACAAATTGAGCCATATCTGAGTTTAAATTGTTCATTCGAGAAATGTTTAAAATTCCTCGCGACAGTGATGCACTTACAAAGATACACCAAGAATATTTTAGGATATAGTTCAAATTATCTTACAATGTCTAGATTAAATCTAATTAATTCATGATTATAGAACGACCTATTATAATTGCTGTCTTAAGAGAAAGAAGTAATGAAATATCTATTAGCTGCAGAATATATTTGACTACCGTATGTTTCCGTATATAATCCAAGAATTTTCGGAAATTGTTATAAGCTATATTACAGCTCCGACTTATGTATGGATCCACTAGTTCTCAAAAAAACTCAGGAATTTTTCCGTCGATGAATTGCCAAAAATGCACATTTTTTTTATCGCTTTGTTTCACATATCTTAAGTTTATGAGGATATAATTTTCATTGAAATATTCAATCTTCTTTTAAAATTAATTGTTTTACTTTCGAAAATCTTTGTATTATTGGTTTGAGAAAAATCTGATGTTGAGGAAATAAGTACCCAGCTCATTGAAAAGGACCAAGAAAAGGCAATAACTGATTGGTAAAATTGTGCTAGCTTCAGACAAGGCTACCAGAGTATCTTTCTCTATCTGTCTTTTCGTGACGTCTGGAGTTCTATTTGCATTTATTTGATTGGAAACCATTCCCCCCGTAACATCTGTTTGGCCCCATTTTCGTTCTCTTGGTGACATTTTCAAATGTTAGAGGAAATTTTATTCATTTTGGCTTGTATATAGGTATCGAGAATCTTGGATAGTGTTTTTAAAAAGAAAATAGCACATCAGCTCCTTCACGGATTGGATTATATTCGAAACATTATGTTATTTTCAGTATTTTGATCGAAGATTGACTAAGAAGGATGAAACTGATTTCTCACATAAATCTCTAAGTTTCTTCAGTAAATCACGATTTAATTTTAACATGTAAGGAGAAGTAATCAGAAGACTTATTACTTTTAGCAATGGACTTCGACGAACTAAATTTGCTTCATATCCATTTAAGAGGTAAAAAAAGTAATGTAATAAGGTTTTGAAAAGATATAAACATTTTGATTAAAGAGCCTTTTTTAGATTAATAAATATCGAAGCATTTCATTTTCTGTGAAAGGTTCGAAAGATTTCTGTCGATAGTTATTAAAGTTCTATGCAAATGATAATGCACTGGGATTCAATTTGCTGAATATTCCAGAGATTTTTTTCGATAGATATTTATTTTTCGCATTTCAACAGAATATGTTCTGTATCATCAGCTCGATTACATTTATTACAAATTGCATTATCCTGCAAATTGAATTTGTATAAAAGGTCACGGGTAATGATCATTATGTTAAATATCCTGAGGCTCAGAATCTCCAATTTTCTATTTTTTTCCAATCGAATATGGTATCTGTTTTCGGGATGTTCCCCAAAATTTCAAAATATTTGCAGGAGTAATAATTCTGTTTTTTCAATCTGTTTTTGATAGTTGTTTGTATGAATGTCTTTTGAGGCTATACAGCCGATATTTACAACTAATTCCGTTACTGATATTACGATATTATCTTTTGTTTAGTCTAAAAGGTATTGAGTCTCCTGGAATCCGAAATTATAGCAATTGCGTATAATAGCAGTATTGCTAGTTGAAATTGATTGTAGCTAATCAGTGAATAACTTTAGCATATTTGATAACGAAGTTTTGAAGGACAGATGAAACTCTGTAACTATCTGATAAAAAGAGAAGTTTGTTGTTAAATTCTAGTAGAACATTTAAAGTTAATGCTTCATCTGGTAAGGTCGAGTTCATAAGATTTGTACGTCGAATTTAAATATTGGATTTTATATCAATTTTGAAGGCTGCTTCCTCATTCATGTTTTAAAAGCCAAAATAAATCTTTTTTTTTCTTATACATTAAAATAAAATATGAGGGGTTTATGGAAAGTAAAAGTACTGAAACTCTGACCCTCAAATAGAATTTTTTTAATATAACGGGATATACTGAGGTCAATACCAAATTCTGGAAGTGGATTGCATGCTTGTTCGTCTCAGTCGGTAGGAAATTCTTGATTTAGAGACGTGTTGAAATGAATATCTTGATTTTAAATTCCGTCAACAATTTCCTTCGTCGTCATTTGAGGAGCGCATTCAGGTTTCTTCTTGATTCGGAAAACACTCCAATCCTGATATATAACAAATTAAAAACTACTCACTCAATGGGATCATGACCAGTACTAGTGTGTACACGTGGTGTCGTGAGCTTACAGTATATAGAAAAAACTCAAAAGTGTTGTTTCGGTTCGAAAAATATTGACTTATGACTTTTGGGATCATAAGCAGATTCTCCTCATTGAATCTTTGTTCTGAGAGGTGTAATTAATATAAGCAGTTCTGAGAAACCTGAACTATTTACGGAGAATTATACAGAACAAAAAAAGTGTGTCGACAAAGAGAATGTGTTTGTTATGTGATAATGTATGCCTCTATATAGCCAATGTTACGGAATCTTTCTTGGACTCATTCAGTTTAGTAGCTCAATCATCCTTCTTAAATCCTTATTCTGAAATGGTCATGTTTTTTTTTTTTTTTTTTCTTTTTTTTCAACTTTTCGCTTGTTTGAAGTCGTTTATGGCTATAAAATGGTTGATACCATCTATGATACTCTGAATGCTTATAAGCAAGGGACTAATAAGAAGAAGCTCTTTTGAGGTTGGTATAAAAAGATTTAATTTTCGTCTCATAAAATGCGTTGTGAAGGCGACTATATCGAAAAAAAATTATTTATATACCTCAATGAATCTGTAAGCTTTTAAAAATATATTACCTTTTATTTTCATGTTTAAGAAATTGAATAATTTTATTTTGGGTGCAACTGGGGTAGAAAAATCTGTAAAAAAATAATTTTAAGAAACCTTTCGTATATTGCAAAATACCTTAAATGTTAGTAAATAAGGAAGCGAATTCTCAAGAGTCACATGGAACCAAGCGGTATCATAAGGGGGAAAAAACATTTTTTTTTGTCAACGTGCAGTTAATATCACTTTCTTGAGTGTAAAATATGAATTAATTTTATATCATTCAAATTTCTTTTTGTTGGTCACTAAGGAGTCGTTTGCCTATTTTTCCACCCACAGAGAAAGTCTTTAATTACCTCAATCTAATTAAATCTGTCTATAGGTATTTCAAGTATCATAAACAGTACCTACTTGTAAAAAAGTTATAACGTCGTGCATAAATGTGTTCCATAAAGATAAATCAATTTAAAAACGCTATTATTAGTGAAGTGAATACGTGTTTATGATATGCAGCTCATTCATTGATATCCATTACTTAGTTGATTTTTTATATACATTAGCGGGTGAAGTATTTCAAAAGTTGAAATTAATGTTTATTACGGTAATTAAATGTTTTTCATTTTTTCAGCCAACCCTTTATCGGGTAAAGTATCCTAAATTTTCGTCTGGGGAAAAAGTATAATAAAACTTGGTATTTTTCATTTAAAATAAAATTGAGTTTAATTGAAACAAAGAAATTGAGCATAATAATGTAGGAAAGCAGTAGATAAATGAATGTTTTTCAGAAAGTAATGAAGAAAATGAAGGTGAATGAAAAAATGAAGAACTGTTTTTTGAGAGACTTTGGGAATAATTACTTTTATTCAATTTAAGATGTTTCATACTTGCTACTCACCAAAGAAATAAGTAGTTGAGTGTTCTTGGATTTTTCAGATGAGTAAAATTACCTTAAAATATTATCTCTTGAAGATGTCAGTTTTTTTCAGTAAATATTATACTGAAAATTTCTCAGCAAAATGTGTTTTTGGAAATTTACAATGTTGCTTCATGTTTTATTTCATTACTTATAATGTGAATAAGAACTAACTTTTATGTATTGAAATGTTAATTATTTTTCTTTTCGAATATTATTTTTACAGCTTTTCAACACAAAATTGCCTGAGAACAAAGTAATAGGTCTCAGTGAATATTATCACCTCTTGGGAATTGATAAAATTCATATGTTTAAGCTCTCTAACATAATTTTCCATGCAGAAAATAGATGTAAATAATTCCTAATTTTAAGATTTCCAATATTGTAAAAACTATACAAAATAAATATAATCAGAGTGGGTTTTTTTGTTTCGTTAATGGCTTATATATTGTGTTAATAAGAAATAATGTTTTTTTTATTATATGATAATCAAAAATATTATATAAGAATAAAACGTAACAATTTTTATGTTAAATAATTTCGAAAAAAAATGAATTATTTTCAGGTTTAATGTATACGAGTTACAAATAAAAGAGAAAGAATAATAAAAAGCACTTTGTGAATAAAAATTTAAATGTGTGTAAGGAGAGATAAAATAAAAAGAACAGTAATTTGTGTTCATATATCGCACTTGTTTAACTAAATTACTATCTGCAAAGAATTAAACAACAAATCCTTCTTTTATTTGGCCACTGTCTATTAAGGCAGGAAAGGATTAGTTTTAAGAAAATTGTTTTTAAATTATATTAGAAGGAATAAAGACTTATTAATTGTATGTATGGAGAAGTGAATAAAATAAATTTACGTACTAGATTTCTATAAATCGTTGTGTTATTTTAATACGATTATTGTATAACATCCTTAAAAAAAGAACATATTATTCTTAAATAATTTTGTATTATTTTGAATAAATATCGCAATTAAAAGAGAAAATGGATAAAAAATGTTTTTCAGAATTTTTAAATTGGTTAATTATCTGGCTCACAAATGAGTATTTTGTGACTACATGCTCATAAAAGCGACATACATTTACATTTTTGAAATGAATGTAGTTAAAAGTATGCAGTTTTTTATGATGAAATTCATAAAAACGGTTCCTGTTTTGAAGAGGTAAATAAATGTGACGTGTCGTGCATCTGAAGGTGGGAATACACATTCCTGACGAGCAGCTCACGAACCTTTCTATGATACAACGCGTTCTCCAATTAAGCAGGGAATTCCCTTGACGCTCGTCGAAAATTTGACTGGAGACTAATCACCTCATGCGTAATGAGTACAGCTCGCGTGTAGTCTTTGAGATGCGTATGCATGGAGCTTAATCGTTCACGAACTCTCGGGGTTGTAATATATACGCACCTTTCCAAAAGATTTTCTCTTACGGCCCATATTACGGTATTTCTTTTAATTTGATAATTTCACGTATTCAGAAAAATGTTTTGCCCTTTAAATACTGCAAGTTCCCAATTTGATTTCTTTCGTTTCCATAAAAACATTGTATAATAGCTTTTTATGATCATGAAGAACCCAAACAAGGTCTGTAATTTCAAAGATTAAAATCTCAACAAAATGCCATCTAAAATATTTTAAATCACTTCCAATATAATGATTAGGCATTTGTTATTCTAAAAGGAAATATAAAGTTTTTTTAATCACTTTTTTTTTCAAAATTGCTTAAAATTCTCTTACTTGGTTAAGGAATAACAGTGTTTTTCTTATGTGTCATTTTTACGCTATGATAATGCATTTTATTCATAATACGAGGTGCGTTAATAAAATATGATTGATCATATTACAGATAAACTGCACATGTGCTAGAGTCGTACAACTAACACTTCCGGAAACTTGATGCCTCCTCCCTCGATTGACGAGCATCCTATGTTTGCAATCCGGTTAGTCTCAACGTGGCCTTCGTTTTCATAAGACCTGATGTATTTGTTTTGCTGGAAAAATACCGAGTGTTTTGAAAGAGCAACAAATGAGATGAAATTTCTTATGAAACTTGGAAAATACCCTTCTAAAAATATTCTTTTTCTATCCTTTTATAATTTTTGGTTATGAATGTCTGTCATATATGTAGATATTTGAGTGACTTGAACGATTTATAGATGGCTCGATAAGATGTTGAAGACGACTCACGTGCAAAATGCCCTTCCACATCACCATCGAAGAAATCGCTGAAAAAAATCAGACTGTGTGTATAAACTGGGTTCATGAAAGCCACACTGTTAATTACTATCACTACCTTGAAGTTCTCTGTAAATGAATCAGAAAAGAGTTGAGTTATGAGGAAAAAACTAACTATTGCGTT
>BMAW01086093.1:0-28178 GCA_019974015.1 Nephila pilipes
ACTCTAGAAAGACCTGGTTACTGGTTTACTACGAGCGCCATCTCTGGGTTAGTCTCGGACCTTATTGATCCATGTGTTATCTAGCCCTTTTATATGTTGATACTTGTATTTTTATTTACACAATTTAACCATTCATGCACTTCCTTAAGTTAATATTCTTAAAAAATATGCTTGTGCCGAGAGGAATTACAAAGTAGTTCATCTCGGTTCTGGTGTTGGTTGGAAGAAACACGAATGACATTTGCACGACAAGGCAACGTTACAGATTCTTAAACAGTACTCAAGATTTGTAGAATGTAAAATTTTCTATTTCCTCAAAATTCTGTTTTTTATCCCCGACTGTATCATTCCTATTCAAATATAATTTTAAAAAATAACATTTTATACATATTTTTAAAAATCAGATTATCACTAATATAAGTTCAGGTATGTGTCTTGTTGTTTACAATAGTAAAAAAATTTTCCACTTTTCATTTATATTAAAACATATAAGTAAAAATTGAATTTGATTAATAAATATTACTTTGAGAAAAATAATTTAATGCTAGCTAAATATATATTATTAAATTTGAAATTGTATATAGAATTTACATATTCAATATGTTTTTCTCAAATACTGTTGAAACCTTTTTGAAACATTATAATCAACTTATGATTAAATTAATTTTGTTTGCAAAACACATTAAAAAAAACTTTATTTCAAGGTACAAAATTGCACCCGTTTAACTCATAAATTGTTATATAACTGTTACAGCTTAATTATGTATCCTGATTAAAAGAGAAAATAAGCAATCAGCCTGATAAATATAAAGTGTTTATATATATAAAATATACTATAATTCAGAAGAGCGTAATTACACTTTAAGTATTCACATGTATTTTTCAGAGGGTTTAAAATAATTACAATACTAGAATAAATATTGAGACCTTTATTTTTAACATGTCAGAATGATCGATGATCTAATGATGCATAACAATATTAAAACATGTAATAATTTGAAATACAAAATAAGCATAATAAAAACAAAAGGCTGAAATAGCCGTTAACAGCTCAAAAATACATGTTTAAGACAGAAAATAATTTAAAGCTTATATCGGAAGTGTACAATCAAACGCCAGAAACAAGTTTAAATAGACTTACTGAGCAACATTTTAACTACACAATTAAACGAGAATAAGTCTATAGACGTATAAAAATATACTCAGATTATTTCCTATTGAATGTAAATAATTGAATAATGTGAGAATTGTATTAAATATATGAATAGAAATAAAACTGATGTACAAGATGTAAACAGCTTGCTCATAGAGAAATCCGATGTTAACACATACCACATAATAGGTTTGTTTTGGTAGACATATATATTGGTAAAATTATTAATTTTTCGCTATGGATGATTTAAGACAAATTTAATTATATGCTGAATGTAATAAATATTCACCTTATTTTGGCACATTATTTAAAAAATATTGTGTTGCAACTTTTACGTATTTACTTAGATACCTAATAAGTCATACTATTTGATTCATTCAGGTCAAAAATGAACTCAACTTTAAGCAACACCAAAACATTATGGCAGTGGCTGTTGCAGTAGAACATAATGTAGGTCAAAACAAAATTGAAAAAGTTTATGTATATCACGACACAAATCTAAGTGCTAAAATCACATAGTTTAAAATTCCGCTTTTAAAGGTGGATAATCAATAAAATGGCTTGCATGTCTTGAAATAGGCAAGTTTACAAAATACATTTTTTAGATCAGAAATTAAAAAGTGAACAAAATCAATTTGCAAAATGAAACAATACTTTTTATTATTCTATATTCCAAAATTTTTTTACAATATGTGACATTATGTATAAAAATTAAATGTATTTACAAACTAATGCATAATGTATATTTTGTTTTAATTGTGAACTGATCCATATTATTTAAATTAGATTTATGTTATTGTATAATACGTAATGCAAAAAAACTATGCTGTCATATGACCATACTGCTTTGCTTTAATTGAAAACACTTGTGATATTTCTAAAAAAAAATCTTGTTATATTGATATTTTTTTAGGAGACAAGCTCTGTCCAAGTAAATTTTAATCCATTAACATCAATTAAAAATAACACATGTGTTTAGTAAAAAAAAAAAAAAACACTTTAAAATTCCTTGTATAACAAATGTTTTGGGATCTAAGTTTGTCAAAGTTCATAATTCAAAGCAGCAAGAACTGCTATATAGAATGGATGGTTTCACAGACCAAGCAGAAATTCTTGCATGTAATTGTTTATACTATAATGGTTAAGTATATTCCAAAAAGATAGCTGTATTAATTAGTTGTGTAGATGACTTGCCTCTCTATCAAAAAATTAAAGAACTGTCTTCATAATAACGATGCATAAATAGCATATTTATTTGAAACAGCGTTGTTTGAAAAGCATTTTCACTCGTAGTTAGTAACCTGACAAAATGTTGTTGTTTTGAAAAAAATAAGAAATCTTTTTACCTTTACATATTAAAACTTCCTAATAATTTTAAATGATACCTCATTGTACGCTACATTAAAACGTAACTTATTTTTTCGAATGGAGTTGGACTATAGTATAGATTAGATAGCAGTGTTTATAAGTGGTTTTTGAAACGACATGCCTTCATCTGTAGAAGTTGAAACTTTTTACTCTTTTTTTATATTCTTGATTACAAATTTTGAATGTTTTGTTTTTAAATGCCTGATATCTATGTGTATGATATTCAGAATAAATTTTTCAAAGATATGATACGGTTTTATTTTTACTGTGTACAGCGAATCATTAATTTTAGGTATTAGATTTGTTATGATGTAAATTCAAAAGGAAATATATATATGTACATATATGTATTAGATGAAAAAAAGTGCTGTTCACTTAAGTTTTTTACTATGGGAAATCTAATATTCTTCATAATGTTTCCAAGATATTTCCAATAACTTATTATTAAAAGACTGAGCTTTCAATAAAACTCAAATTTTCTGCATGTATAGGATTTAACAGAACTATATATTGCTTCGAGAAGTATTTTCACTCATATTTAGTAATTTGACAAAATGTTGATTTGAAAGAAGTAAAAAATCTGTTTACTTTTACATATGAGAACTTCCTATATTTTAAATACCTCATTAAAGCTACATTAAAAAACATAAGCAATGTTGTACGAATGAGGATAGAGTTGGAATATAGCATGGATTAGATAGCAGTGTTTATAAGTGATTTTTAAAGCGACATGCCTTCATCTGCAGGAGTTAAAATACTAATTTTTTTTTTTTAATTTTCTTGTTTCAAAAATGTGAATGTTTTGTTTTTAAATACCTGATATCTACGTGTATGATATTCAGAATAAATTTTTCAAAAATATGATACGGTTTTATTTTTTCTGTGTACAGCGAATCATTAATTTTAGGTATTAGCTTAGTTATGATGTTAATTCAAAAGTAAATATATATTAGATGATGGAAAAAATGCTGTACACATGTAAACAATGTACATGCAAAAAATGTAAGTTTTTTACTATGGAAAATCTAATATTCATCATAATGTTTTCAAGATATTTCTAATAACTTATTATTAAATAACTGAACTTTAAATAAAACTCCATTTTCTGCACGTATAGGAAACAAAATATAATGCTCCTAAAAATATAAATATAAATCTTAATGAACTGAATTGCTTCTGTAACTAATAGCTCAGACTCCTTACACATTTGTTTTGAAAAGAATTTAACTCTTGAATCGAATCTCGTTAATTAAAGATTTATTAAACCTCTCGAATTGATTTAAATTTGAGGTATAAGTTCAAATTACAGTTTATGATCACATAATAGTTGCATTTTTGTTTCTAAAAGTAACAGTTTTGTTACACACAGTAAATGAAAGAATTTTGAATCTGAAGTTTTTTATAAAGTGTATGTTAAATAATATATAAGATGAAGAAAATGATACTTGCAAATAAAGGAGTGCTTATTTAATTCCCTGAAAATTTAAATTGATATATATTTTTCTGTTTAAAATTCATTTTCGATACAACAACAGTATCGGAAAATAAATTCAAAACATACTCACTGGATTGTTTGATTCTCTTATTTGATGCAGTAACAGATTCACAAATAAATACATGACACTCATTTTTCCATTTCACACTCATAATTGATACAGAATTATATTCAAAAATGAGTATGTGAAGTTTCCATTTTGAGTACGTACAAAAATGAGTATGAGCGAGTCTCAAATATGAGTACGTTGGGATCGGAACTATTTTGAGTATGTGACGTATTCAAAAGTGAGTACGTGAAGTTGCCATTCTGAGTATGTGCTTGTTACTAAAAATGAGTATGTGCGAGTCTCAAATTTGAATACATTGGCATCGGAGCCATTTTGAGTATGTGATGTATTCAAAAGAGAGTACGTTGTACTCGATTTTGAGTACCCATTTTTCGCAGTGTAGGGAAATTCGTGGTGGCGTGTCGACGGGAGCCTTAAGACAAGTTACAATTTCCGTAAATTATTTCAAAGCTGTACGATAGTTGAACACTGTATTAATCAACCTTAGAAAAGAAAAATATCATATAAATTCAATTTTGTTTGAAAATCTATGGAAAGATACTTTTTTGATATATGATAAAGGATTTTATAATAATTATATTTCAGATTTCTAATCCATTATTTTTAATTTAGCAAATTTTGGCTTATAATCACATCAATAGTCAGTCTAGTGATGAAACCGTAGACGCGAAATTCGATTCGAATTCTAACAAAATATCGATGATTGTTTTGTAACATTTGGACCGACCTTAAGAAAGGGCTTGAAAGAACATTGCAGAATACCTAATTCAATGTTAACATTTCCTGACTTATTTCGATCATCAATATGTAAACATATTTGCGTTGAAAATTAGTGCAGAAATTAAAAATTTTAGCACAATGGAAAGGAATCTAGGTTTTTAATGTGTGAAAACTTGTTATTTTGAGAAAATGGCATTAACAAAAAGGCATGGTCATAAAAGATACATGGTGTCAAGAGTTCAAAAGATTAACATTGTAATATACTAGCTGATACCCGCCCTCTTCGCTGGACAGACAATAATATAATATTTTGGAACCTATACGTAAAATATCAAGAAAATTTTCAATTTTTAAAACGTTAAAGATAGTCTAAATTTAAAATTTTAAGAAATTGATTGTCTATAATAATGGTTATCTACGAGTTTCAAATATATGAGAAAAATAAAAAATTTTAGAAAAAAAATTCTCATGTAGAGCCTCTTCACCAATTCTCCATCAGCGCTTCAATATAAAATTATTAGGTATTTTTCCATTTCACGCGCGCAAATCTCACCAAACTGGTGACAATGCACAGTATACATATAAAAAAAATATATTCCGTTTGTCGTCGGTCATATCATTTTTTGGCGATAAAGTCGCCAAAAATAACATAACCGATGGATAAGAGTAGATTAACGGATGAAAATTACATTTTGGATAAGAGTTCCGTAAAATCCGATCTTAGTGAGCGTCTGTATCGCAAAATGAGTAACTATGCTAAATTTCAAGTCAATCGGTTGTATAGTCTTTGAGATCTCGTGATGAGTCAGTCAGTGGTATTTCGCTTATATATATAGAGAGAGAGAGAGAGAGAGAGATTATGATATTAATAATTACACTTTGAGTACATTCACATTGCTAAGATATGATTAATATTGTATCGTCTGCTTTTATTTTAATATCCTTTCCTTGCCTTTTTAAGAATATTATTGTCTATTTTAATAATTTAACGTTTGCTTCTATGTTAACATTTTATTTAATAATTGATTTTTATAGCAGAATCGTCTGTTTTTTAACCTGTTTGCTGTGAACATTAGCAATGTTTTTGTACTTTAAAATGTTTTGCTCGTGAAAATAAAAATGCGTTAGGAATTTGAAGATGTTATTTTTTGTTTTTGATAGCAGTTGTTTCTGTGGAGCCTGGGGCTCGGAAATACGCTTACTTTACACTATTTAATATTCCTCTTGAATAGCTCTAATTTATTGAGAACTTATCAGAAAAAAAATTTAAAAAAACTTTGCACATGTCAAAATGAAAATTTTTTTTTAAGAATTATTATTATTTTCAAAACACATTTTGGTACTCTATAATTTAATCAGAAGATCCTATTCAATAAAAAAAATTTATTTACACAATTTAAAGAAAATAATTCTTACAGATATTCAGCCACACTAAATTACAGAAGGTATTGCCACAATTTGAGTCCAAGATGTCAAGCACTGCTAATCTGTCCAATTCTTTATCTGCTTGAGACAGAATCTGTAGATGACTGCAGCTCTCATTAAGTCAAAAAAAAAAAAAAAATTAAGTCTTTTTATCGACAGAAATAAGGATAATACCTGTGCTGTGCCAACGTTGTGGATAAAAGAGCACGTCTATATTCCTCAGTTTGCATTAAGGCAGAAGTATCTGGAGGAGAATTAAGAATAGGATAACCACTTGAAGGTATTCCAATAACAGGACTAGGCTTAATAGGCATTCTGGTATTGTTTATACACATTGCACTATTTAGTTCTGGACTGTGGAGAGTGGTTGATATAGAATATGGCATTTCAATAGCAGTCTTTAGCGATTCATGCTCTAGCATTCTTATGTAGTCATAAGATCCTCTGTAATAAGCTGCTGCAAATGTATTCGAAAACGGATCAAAGTTCGAACGTTTCACGTCTTGGTTTTCTCTGATTTGTCGATCATAAGACAGACATCGTTCTAGAAAGCTGTTGGTCCTCGACATATGTTCTGCTTCATATACAAGTGGTGAATTCAAAGAGTCTCTTTCTTTTGTTTCTTCTGGGGGTTTGCTGATTTTTTCAGGCACGGTAGGTGATGCTTCCAGTCGCTCTGTGATAGATTCTGGACACTCCTTTTTGTTTGGTGAAGAAGCTTTGTCATCAGACGCTTTGTCTTCATCTGATTCGAAGAAAAAGTCATCCACTGACTTTCTGAAAATGAAAATTAGAAAAATGTTATACACACCAACGTGTTAATAGCATTTTGAAATTTATTAAGAAGGGTCGCTCATTGTTATTACGGTTAGTGTACTGATTTTGCATTATAAAGTTAATTTCATATTATTTGATTTTATAGTTTTAATTTATTTGTTTTTATAATTAAATTTATATTTTTAAATTAAATTGTATTGCTTTTGTTTCAATTGTAATTACTTAAAGAGAAAATTGTTCATCCGTTTTCCTAAGGTAAAAAATAATTAAATTAGAATAAAGTTCATCATTATAATTCGTCAAATTAAAAGGAAGGACCATTAAAAATGTAATGTAAATAATCTATAATGAATAACTATTTCTGTCTGGGGAAAATACTTTTAGCATTCAGACGAATTTCAATTTCTTAATGTAAAATATAAAATTACGTTGAAAAAAAAAAACCCGTCGAAGGCGAGAAATTTATATCATATGGATGTCCCCCTCAGCTATGCCATCAGAATGAATGTTTTTATTTTCCAAATCTAAAAGTTTTGATTTATTTACTAATTCGAATTGTAATATGGGTGCTATTCAATCATTATTAAAATAATTCAATGTATGTGTTCATTATTATGTTTATTAGGGATCAGAAAAATCATTATAACCAAGAAGTTTCATGAATAATATATTCGACTAAACCCACAATAAAAGAGGATTAATAAACAGATAAAAATAGACAGATTTCACAACAAAATGCGCTTTATTTAAACTTTTTAAATGTTGACATCAAATGATCATTATTTTTAGGTAGTTTTTTTGTAATAAATAAAATCTTTTTTAATGAAATAACAAATAAAGGTATAAGTTTTGAAAATTATCCAGAACTTTTATGTATTTTCAATGAATATTTCTCAATTTTTAAAATTAGTTTTTGTATTATAAGAAAAATTGAGTGGACTGAAAGAACTATTTCATCAAATGTACCTTCAGAAGAGAAATATTGCTCATAACATATATAAATAGAATTTTTTTGTCCGAAAGCTAAGTAATTATCGTCGGTCATTAAATATTTTTTATTAAATAATGTAAGAAGTATCTTATCTTCAAGACGATTTATCGCACGTTAAATTTGCTATAGATATAAAGAAATATATATATATTTACCTTTTCAATCGCTTAGAACCACCAGATTCTCTGAATCCTTTAGCAAAAGGATTATGATCAATCTTGAGTTTTGTGATCTGAAAAATTAAATAAAAATGTGTGAATCACTGAGGGATAAATATGGCTTAAATATTAACTTTAATGTGGCTATTTATATATAAATATTTATTTTCGATGAATTTGTTTAAGTAAAATCTTACATTATGTCATTATTTGTTTATTGCATCATTTCAATTTAAACTGTACTACAGCTGTATCTTTTCTCTCGCGCTCGCTCTCTTTCGGTGAATTTTTAATTCTAATTGTCTAAAAATTGTTTTCAGATGAATTGATGTTATTATTTTCTAACTTCACTCACACATTAACATATCAATAACAGCATATTATAATATGCATTTATTACTGTTTAAATCAAGAGGATTTTCTTAGTATGTAATATATTCTCATTCCCTATACTTTGATGCAAAATGTATTACTAATTTTATTTGTTCAAGTAAAATTGACATTTATTAAATATTTAAGAAATTCAATTTCACAATAAGCTAAAGAGTTATGTGAGCAACAATTACAAAAACTTTTTCAAATTTTGAGTCATTTTTTTTTTTTTTTTTTTTTTGTCTTATGTATATAATTGTAATATGAAATTCAAGGCTAATTCTAATTTTTAAAAAAATATCAGAACACTTCAATGAGTGAAAAAAAGAAATATTCTATTGTCTTGTATATTGTTGTGATTCTTAAATTTTAAAGTTGTAAAACCATTACTTATCCTTTTTTGGAAAACATCTTCAATTCATTTTATTATGAATTGACCCCGTTTGCACCCGTTACTAATAATTCGTCAAGTTAATAGTGTAAATTTATAGTTTTATGGTTCCTTAAAATGTAATCAAAGCAGATAGTAGTAATTTTTTTCCCCGTAAGTTAATTTCAAACCATTTTAGAAAATAAAACTACATGATTTTGTTTATAATTGTCTTCGTCTGAAGTTGAGGAATAAGATTCAAATTCGATACATTTTAAAAATAAAAAATATTCCAGATGTTAATATCAAATTTTAACCTGATTAGTGTGTAAAAACTAATGCGTTTTATTAGACTACATAATTTCTTTTAATTCCTCTTTTTTTCACGTATAAAACACATTCATATTTTGCATTCTTAAATATAATTATAAATGGTTTAGTTTAGTTTATATTAACGTCTCACTAGAAGCAACACGAGGGCTATTGACGACGGACCTCGTAATTTTGAACCACGGTCAAGTGACGAGGACGACACCTGAGCTGGCACCCCCCTCTCCTAACATCCACACCACGCCAACGGGAGGACTTTGGGCCTCGAACAGATTTAACGTGCACCAGCCCCGGCTACACGGTAATTATAAATGGATTTTACGCTTTATAGAGTAAATATGAGTAGAAAAATTGTATATTTATCTACACAATATGCACTTTTATAACATTAAATATGCATATTTATTTTATATTAAAATCCTTTGTTTTAAATCTAGATACGCGTCCCTAATTAATATTGAACAGTTTCACAGCATGAGAAAACAGATTTAAGAATCTAATAACGTTTCATTTTAACAAATATATTAAACATTTGATACAAAAGTGACAACAATCTATCTTACCTTTTGATTCTGGTAAGCTGTCACTGCAATGAAATATGTTTCTTCAAATGTGAATGTTCGAAATTTCTTGTAGGACAGCTTAGAAATATCATCTGCTCTTACTACATGGAATCTTGGTTGATATTTGTGCATAGAATTTAAAATCGTCTGCAAAAAAAAGAAAGATTTCGTCAGCATTCAAGCAAATGATATTATGTGTTTATACTAAAGTTTGTGATAATGTGTAATTTCGGAAATTTATTCATTATCTTAAAATTTAAATTCTTTCATTTGTATCGAATGGTATTTTTAGAAGCTGAGATAGACTAAAGAAACTTTTAAATATAACTTCTCTAGAAGGTGTTTTATAAGTTCAGTAAACTTTTTTCACATGTGCTATGCACCTACTTCCACCTTTAATTTTATTTCGAAATCTGTCTATATGGAATATAAACTTTGAAATAAATCCAATGTAACATTGAAATAAATATACATGAAATCTTTTTTTATATATATAATTTACGGCCGTAAAATCTGATATTCTGAAATTTCCCATGCAGCTATTATTGATATATTATTATTACTCTATTATTATAACATATATATTCCTTATTTTGAATTATTTCATTAATTATACTGTAATTCTACTGTTGTAAAGTATTTCAATTTTGTTATACATTAATCTGGAAATAATTTAAAGTTATCGAAAGAAAAAAAAAGAAAAGACCATGTTTTCCGTCATTTGTGCTTTCCTGATTAAATATAAATTGAGATAATACACCAATCAATAGGTTAAAAAAAAAATTTTTTTCCTTCTTACTTAAGTTATGTTACATTCCAATAGGAATTTGAAGGGAACATTCTTCACTATTATAATATCCTTTCCAAAATTAAATTCATTACTGGTGAAAGCAGGCACGAACGGTGAAATAAGCAAATGCGGACACTTTCTATTTTATGAATTATACTCTTTTTTTCAGCACGTGTCAAATTTTTAAGATCTAGAATGAATCGTAGAGTAGAATCACAGTGACTTGTTCAACAGAATCATGAAAAAATAGCTCGAAATAGTTCAGATTGTCAAGAACTTACATGGCTGTGCTTGTTGGATATGTTGTTAGTGATCTTGAGTTTGTGGAATGAGACGACTTTCTGCATCCACTGCTCTCCCGTAGAAGGCGAATCTGGATGGATGTACATTCTTTTAGGCATTTCTGGGTCTGCTTTACCAGCCACAACCCACCTGTTATTATGGAACTTGTAACGGCAATCGTCTACAGCCACAATATCCATCAATAAAATGTACTTTGCCTTCTTTTCTAGCCCACTCACTCGCACTTTGTAAGCAGGGAAAATGCGCCTAGCAACAAAAATGAAAGTTCAAAATCTGTTTACTATCCAAATGTATTGCTATACAAACACTTATAATATTATGAAATATTAATGAATCTTATTGATCAATCATAGTGGTGATTGACAACTGGCAAATTATTTTTAAGATACAATGCAATTATTTTTTCATAAAATTTTAGAAGAGAGATAAAAGTTTATTCTGTCTCATTTCGATATCAAATTACATAGTCACATAAATAAATGTAAAAAATCAAGAGATAAAAAAAAAAAGTTTGTAAAATCTTTTATTTTATTTGCTTTGTTAGGGAAATTGCAACGGGAACAAATGTCAGCAAATGATATTGCAATTGGTGCAAAAATGTGTATCGTCACTTTTTTTTTAAATAATTTAATACAAATGCTGATCTCATTAATAGAAAATATGAAATAAAACAGGATATCAATATACTAATCTAATAATTGAGTTAAATTCGAGTAACCTGTCGCAAGGTTCCAGCTTTATTAAAATAGAGAACATTATTTAATGTATTATTCATTTCCGTCTAAATCATTCCGCTATGACTTTCACAAAATATATTCAATATTATATTGGTAGGAAATAATTAAAAATTTATACACTCATTTCATACTTATCGTCCTTTTTAATTTAATGTTTAACAGGATTATAGTTTTTGATGTTGAAATGAAAAAACGGTCATATTTATCAATATTTCTTCATTTTAAAGATACAGTGTTATAAATGATTCTGTCACATACACACACGAATTTATATTAACATTAGGACACTTATTTTGCATCAAAATTCCTTTGAAATTGGACTGTTCCTTAATATCAGGTGGAAACAAATTCTGCTTACGTGACGACGCATATTAGAAACATTTTTTCAGAAAGGGAAAATTCCAATTTTAATGTGAATTCATGCGATTATAGAGCTTATGAAATACATCATAGCGTCTTTTAAAAGTTAAAAACATATTTAAATATGCAGTTAATTCGCTTAGAATCAAAATATTTCGTACGATAAATAGAATGTTTTGTATACAGAATAAAATGGATTGGTTAAAAAAAAACAGATAATACAGAAATGAATAGCATAGTTTGTTCTCTATATGATAGTGTGAGAACTCAGAATAAGGTAATTAATTCTAAAGTGCGTATAAATTTGCGAACCGAAACATTTGTTGAAATTTTCCCAGCGAACTTCCAGCAATCCATGAGAAAGGAAAGAACAAATCGCGAACAACTAGAAGTCATAAAATAGATTATGGAGTCTGGAGTTTTGCGAGCAGAAGAAAAACCAAAGATCCCATTCCAAAATCTGAACAGCGAACTATCTTTGTGTTTGTCAAAAGCGGATAGGAAATGGTTCGCGAGACGAACAATGAACGGTTTGGTTCGCAAATGTAAAGTTTGATCTCAAACGGTTTTGGTATCTTTCCTATCTGAAAAATAGGTTCGAAATTTGATCCTATTCTTTTAAAGTCAAGCGAAGATATTCAGCAAAATGTTACAACGTTTTAAACGAAAGAAATTCTCACCAAACCAATTTTACTGAACAGTTTACTAACAGGAAACTTAAAAACAAAACAGAGAAGTTCCAAAAACAAAAAGCGCGGTCTTTTAATCTCAAAACAACCAGATCGCATTACCTTCCCGACTTCGTGATGACCATCTCTGTTCCCAGAGCGTGGAACCTTGTCCACAAGTCCTTCGACTCCAGACTGACCTCAGGGTCATCAGTCACCCCGTCGTCTTCTTCGACTTCTGCGGGCACGCAATATCCCCCTCCTGAAGGGTACTCTTTTGGCAGGCACGATGGGTACATGTAAGGTCCAAAGAAAGAGTAGGATGGCGGTGTTAAGAAAGAGTTCGTTCTGTAATCCATGAAAGGTGCCGATGGATAGTCCGTCGGCGGGAGGTTGTAATGGTACATTGGGGCATGGAAAGCCATCCCGGGAGTGAGGAAAGGGGAGTCTAAAGTCATTGGTTCCAAGAAACTGATACCTGTAAAAAGATGTTTTGATTAGAATTCATCAGCAAACTTATGCTCTGTTAAAAATAAGTAGTATTTACATCATTTAATTAAACATCATATACTAAGGATTGCTATACAGGTTTATCGGTAAACAGCGAATTTTAATCTCAAATTGTTACCGATGTGTATGTAAGTGCTATTAGGTAAATTATGTACGGAACTGCAATTCGCTTTTCCTTTGATAGTGGCAGTTACTTTATCATGAAAGAGAAAATACAACAAATTTAATTCGCCTATACCGCCAAAATAATAATAATAATAAAATAGTTAAAAAGAAATTCGCACTGCTTCAATTCGAAAACATAAGGCGGAAATATATTTAGTATACAATTCTTTAATAATTATTAAGTCCATAAATAAGGAATTTGAAAGAAAAAAAACTTTTTCTACAGCGGGATTATTTTGTACATTTCTTTTATAACATGTTGAACAATAGATTACACATTTAATTGTATGTTTTACAATTGTGTTTTCATTGTGAAAAACTATTCATGGATAAACATTACATTTTGTTTATTATTCCCACTGTTGGATTTAATTTGTATCATTTATGTTCACATACTTTTGTCACAGTATTAAATAAAATGTCTTATTATTACTTGAAATTCTATTTCATATATATATTATATTTGAAAAAATCATGATCAGCCTTGGTTATGTCTTATTTTATTATGACAAACACGGTTCATTTGATTCAAAACATCGAAAGCATACACATAATTTGAAAACATTCCATATAATTAACATTGAACAGGATCTGCATTGGTGATTTCGTAACTTTAAACAGCAGTCAAATAACAAGAAGGATATCCCTGAGTTTTACCTAACTTTACACACTTCTACAATACGTCACACAAGCACTTAAAGCCAATCAGATTTAAGATGCAAAAATTCTTAATATTCCACAGAACGATCATTAAATACGTTTTGAGTTTCAAATCAGCAATTCCGCAATTAGATTGCCAGGGATTTCTCAATTTAGTTTAAAATTACAGTACTGAAACTATTGCATTCTAACCACAAAACCAAGTTCAAGGAAAAGATTCAGCAATTTATTCTTATTCACTACATTTTTTTCCTCAATTCAAATTTGATTCATTTAAAAATGATGCTCATAGTCTTACCACTCACATAATTTTAACTTTTAATCTTTCTAAAATAATTAGTATCCAATTTAAATTTGTCTAACTCCCAAGCATTTTACTCATATATAAAACGCTACCTTAATACCCAAAAAATGATAAAAAAATATATGAAAATAATTCAAAATAAATATAAAAGTGTTTAGATACAATCCTTATCTTATTAAGTACGCGATCTTCCATACTCTCGATTATCATTTTTACGCTTGGAAATTGGATTGGAAAACACTTATTTTTAAAACAATTAATGCATTTTAATTAAAAGAATAAATATGAACTGAAAAGTGAAATTTTTTTTTATAAAATTGCTTTCAAGATTGCAAAAAATGAAAAGAAATTTTATTTGTTCCAGATAAATTGCAATACTGAAAAGCGATTATTACAAAATGTACCAAAAGATGGCGCTCCTAGCCTGATCAATGGAAAAGCTGTGGCATCACTTCAGTCGGGGCGGCAATGTAACAAAGGAAAAAAGTTTATGAAAATGTTTATATAAAAATTCAAAAATGAATATTTTTAATTCAACACAAGATTTTAAATCAAAACATTTCTCGCATAATTTTCAAAAAATAATTCAATTATCAAAATGATATATTAAAGGAACTTACTACAAAATACGTCTTATGTTTCTTTTGGTTAAATACAGTATTTGTATATATTTATAAGGAATGTTTATCAATCTTAATTTAAATATTATAATTCCTCAATAGTTTGTTATGAATCTCTTTAAATAATTTTTCAAAACTCATTAATATTTCAACACACTCTTTAAAAACTCTTCGAGTTATTTACTTTCGAATACAGTTTGTGAACGCAGAATTCTACAAAGAGGTTCATATTTCTTAAGAATAGCATGGTATTGTTTTTTATTGTAATTTTGGCATTCACTTCTTATTAGGATGAAATTTGTAAGAAATAAAAAAAAAATTCCTAAAATTCATTTTATTTTACTTCCACTTTTTTCAATCGATTTCATTTTTAAAATTTTCATTTTATTCGAAAGATCTTCACTGTATGCCTCTAAATGTCGATATTTATTTGTAAATTAATTTATAACAAGTACTGTTTTTTTTTTCCCAAGAAGTCTTTCTATTCTATTAAAATAAAGTTTTCGTTTCGTTGGTTTTCGGCAAAGAGTAAAATGTAGAATTTTATAGATGTTCTAATTTAAATTTAAAATTATTTTTACATCTGATAACATGTTCTTATTCATTTTTTGTGAACTGCAAAATGTTTTTACCTTCTAGAATACGAAAATAAATAAATAACTAGAAATAATTTCAGAAATATAAAAATTTATTATTAATTCCGTACAAAATTACACAATCCATCCAAATATATTTTCTACTGTTTTTATTTTATTTTTGTTAAGAAATAAGCGAAGTCTACAAAAGAAAAAAGATTTCTATTAGATATGCCCAAAACACTTTTTCTTCCAAATTAAAAAAAGAAAGTTAACACGAAATTCAAAAGATAGTCATATTTTTCAACTTAACAATTATAAACTGATAACACTCAGAAAGTTATTTTTTTCGAACACATATTTCCCCCATCCCAATCACAAAAAAAAAAAAAAAAAAAAAATAAAAAAAATGAAAAACAGCGACCTAAATAACAAATTTAACAAAAATCAATGCCATTCAAATGAAATTGTATTTATATTCTCCATTCTATGATCAGCTGACCATGTTATAACTTAGTAAATTATAAACATTCACTTTTGTATTGCTGCGACAGAACATTTGTATTGCCATTTTCGGACTAATTGTGTTCTACGCCATTAAAATAAACTAGCGATGTTTCGGATTAATGCATTCATACAATCATACTGTACATTTATTCCGCATTTAAAATGCTTCTCAAGCATTCATTGACCGGAATCTTTTCGTATCAGGCTAAATATTCTGTTTTCCGTTACACAATACGAGTACATACATAAACATTTTTCCTATCACTGATTTGCTATTATTCCGAAGTTCACCCGATTTGCATGGAAATCAGTTGAATATTACTCTTATTTTTTTTAAAGCTTTATAAAGCATACAATGAGTCAGACTCAATCCACCAATCAATCATATATATATATATATGTTTGTGTGTGTGTCTGAATTATGCAAATTTTTGATTTGTAAATTTATTTTTTAATAATGTAACTCACTAAAGTGTGACTTAACCAGTTGAAACGTAACCACACATATTATTTCATTCCAAAGTATGGAACCAGTTAAAACGTAATAAACACACATTATTCCATTCCAAAGTATGGAACAGTATTAATTACACTATTTCCATTATTCTAAATTTTGTTTTTCTTCCACTGAGCTTTCTCTTAAAAATTTTCAGTTACTTAATATATTTTTGTTTTTAAATTTTTAATTTTAGTATGCTTAATTCATTATAATAATTTTTATATGAGTTGTATTGATTTTATTTTAGTTTCCAATAGATTTTTGTTTTATTGATTTCTTTAATTATGTAGTTTTTTAGACATTGATATATGAATTTATGATTGATATGTTTAATTTGTTTGTGTGATGTTTTGTGAATTATAATTTTGATGTTTTGCTCATATATATATATATATATATATATATATATATATACTTAGAAAAACGGTAGTTCCATATTCCATATTGCTTACCAACAAAAGAATGTAAGCGATCGTGTTTTGTATTATTTAAAAAAAGAATACTTGGGCCACATTTATCGTAAAGATAGAAATCTTTTCATGCCGAAAGCTGTATAAATCTATTTGAAATAAAAATTCACACTAATCCTGAAAAATTGTTGCATGCGATTGATTTAAATTTTATTCAATTCAATTTGCTTCGACCAATTTTATCAATAATTTATATACATTTACATAAGATATATACATCATATTATAATATACCTTATATCACCACCAGAATGAATATGATTCAAAATTTGGCAATTAATTTCGAGAATTCCAATTTCATTAAAATTTTTAATGGCTTAAGATAAAATTATAATTGTTTCATAAATACAAATATTTTACACATTTAATATATAGCATAAATATTTTACTGATCCTGAAATACAATTATCAACGCATTCTTTTCATCGAACTATTCTAAAAATACCATTTCTTCTGCAACGTTATGTTATCTTTCGGATTCAACCATTATTCTTTGTAGACAATTTTATTAAACTCCGAAAGGTAAAAATTGGCAAATCTGAAATTTTTCGGATATAAGGGCGAAATATGTGTTTACTGAAGGTTTAAATCTTAAATATAGAATTCGCTCAAGAATATTCTATAGCCTTGCTTTCTGAGATTAGTGCCTTTAACTGATTTTATACGTTAGATTTAATCTTTCCAAATCTAATTCATCTCATGGTGATAAGATTATATCTATTTGCGAATAAATTAATATCTTGACACGAAATAAATTATTTTGGAATTGTATTCATAAAATACACACACAGAATATCAAAAAGCTTGCCTGATATTAATTAATAGAAATCAAACTCGAAACTTTTTTTAACAGAAAAATGTTCAAAAATTTATGTCACAAATTCTAATTTCATTATTGATTAGAATTGAAGAGAGAGTGTTTGACGTGCGTAGCTTAAAATATTAGAGATATTATCCTTTAATATGAAATAAAGGGAGGGTTCAACAAACTTTAACTGTACTGGTAACTGATTTGCTTGTAATCGTTACAACTTGTGTTCACATACTTCAATTTTCAAAGAGAAGGGTAATTTCTTATGAAAATCATAAAGTTAAATTAAATGTAAATGCTGAAAAATGTTCAACAAATAGTTGATTTCTTAACGCATAGTTTTGATAAACCGTTTTTTTTAATGCATTTGAACAATTTTTTGTTCATCAATATTTATTTCAGAAACCGATAGATCACAATTCGACGAAGTCAGTTTGTAGAATAAATCAATTTATAAATGAATTTGATTTGCAGAAACTATTTTATTTGAAAGAGATTTAATTTTACTTACAAAAGGTGGATTTAATGGACAAAATCTCGAATATGATTTGAGCAAAATTAAATTTGATTTTTGGAAGAGTCGATTCTCAAAAGAATACGTTTAGTTTGCTAAACTTTGGAAGATAAAAAAACTGCATGCCATTTCTTCTTCGACTTTTAAAAATATTTTTGAATTATTTGTTTTTAAAATATTATTTTCTCCCTTTTCAAGTGTTTTACAAACGCCATGGCCAAAAGTAAAACTGAAAAAAAAAAAAAAAAAAAAAAACCCTTTGATTACTAGATTTGAGCAGAAAACGGAGAATTTTCTTTAAAAAAAAGATAGTCATTCCAAAAGAATCGAATTTACTGACCAATGTTGAAAGCAAACTTCAACTCAAACTGTTGACTAAATAAATTTTAATGAATAAATAAACACACACATCGCTTGGGTACTACAACAAATTAATTTTTTTTGTTTCACATTTATTATAATTCTGAGAACAATTATTTTTCTTTATGCAGAACACATTCTAGGTTTAAGAAAGAATTAGGCTTCAAAAGTTGAAGAAAGGTAAGAGGGACAAAAAAAAAAAGATGTCTTTAAAGTGGAAGATATTAGCACTAAGAAACAATACTTAAAAAACTGTGTTTCTTTAAGGAATCACAAATTTATTTCACTACCAACTTTTGAAAAATAATCACTATCGATCGACAGTATTAAAAGTTTTCTTTTTATTTGTACATGAAAATTAAATTCGTCCCCAAAGAAATAACATTCCCAAGATCAGAAAAGCAAAAATGTCCCATCATAACAATAATATTATTTTCACCCACGTTTAAAGAATAGTTAACAAAGATTTAACTCCGAAATAATAGAATTTAAACTCCAAATAGTTTTTCAGAAAGAAAAATATTCCTCGTATATCGACTTTTATTTTTATTATATATTGAATTCATTAACGTGTAAAGTACACATATTTTGGAATTTTATTTAATATTCGTTTCTTAAAATGTAATAACCAAAATATTTTAAATTTTATGGGTTAAAGTTAAAATTTTAATTTTTAATTTTAAAGACGTAGTAAGATAAATGTATAAATTTGTTATAATCATGAAAATACATTTAAAACATTGAAGTATTTTTCTACATTAAAAAGTTAAGAATTTGGATCTTGTAAATAATTGGCATATTTACAAGTAGAGGAACTGAATTAAATTTTATCAGTTTTATTTATTTGTCGATGTCTTATATTTTCCAAAAATTGAACCAATGTTTAATAAATTTGCGACATTCGGAAAATCAAAATGATATTTTCGAGAATTCAGCTTCAAGAGTCGAAATATTTTCATATTGAAATTGTGAAAAGGTAAGATTAATTTACTAAATAATATACATACATACATATATATATATATATATATATATATATATATATATATATATACGGGCTATCCATGCTTTACAAAAAATTTTGACTTTCATTTTTCATCCAATAAAAAAATGATCACTAACAATTTTAATTCTTTCATTTGATTTCAATTTGGAAGTTTATTCATTTACAATAGAGCCCATAATCATTTTAAAATAAACCTTTTTCATTTCCTGTAAACTTTTCAAAGGATATGGAAAAAAGTTAATTTATAAAAATGAAGTAATAAAACAACTAAATAATAGAGAAATCTCAAAGTAAATTCTTCCTTTACTTTAAATATTTTTAACAGAATGCATATATTCAATGTCTTTAGAAAACAATAAACTCTATAGATATTAAAGCATACTCGCATAGCTGCAATAGACGATGAAATTAAGTTTCATTTGTTAAGAATCTAGACAACAAAATAATGCAACAATTGCAGAATCTAAATCACAATATACAATGTATGTTCGTGGTAAGAAAATGTATCTCATGTTGAAACTGATGAGTAAAAATGTATCAAATATAACTCATTTTAGTAATAAATTGTTAAAAACCCCAGTAGGAGAAATATTTTTATGAGATAATTTATGTAACAAATTATCCAGTTGGAATTCAAACATCATTTTCGCATTTCCGCTTATAAATTGTAGGAATTTTATCTTTGATTTATAAAAAGAACTTAAAAAAGGTATGTGCGTTTAAATATTGCATTGAATGTTTTTTTTTTTTTTTTTACTGCATCTGAAAATGTATGCTATAGCTCATTATAATATGGTTGATAAAGAACAGAATGCAAAAAAAAGAGGGTTTAGAATTCTAGAAATCTAAAATCCATGATCGCGAGTCCCTTAAGGAGTAAGTAACCAAGATAAGAGCAATAATGCTCGTTAGAAATTCCTCAGACCTCTTCTTGATTTTTTGATGCAAGATTTAATTTTTGAAGGAAAAAAAAAAAAAAACTTGGAACACATATATGCATTTAAGTATTACATTGCTATGCTTGTAATCTCATCTGAATTTTTATGTTATAGCTCACTTTAATATGACTGATAAAGTACAGAATGCAAAAAAAAATATTCATACGTTTAAAAAATTTTAAAAATCTAAAATCTTGATTGCAATAAAAAGTAAAATATATGTTGCTCGCTACAAATTACCAAAATCTCTTTTTGATTTTAATGATATAATTTTTTTTGGGTGTGGGGGGGGGGGACAAAACACACGTGTGCATTTAAATGTTGCAATGCTATGCTTGTAATTTCATCTGAAGTTTTATGATAAGATAACTATAATATAGCTGAAAAAACAAAAAAAGGTTCATACGATTAAAAACTCTAAGAATTTAAAATCTTGATCGCAAGAGTAAAATTCACGCTATTCGTTACAAATCGTACAGACTTTCTTCCTGATCTTGTAGATAAATCTTTTTTGTGGCGACATTTATAACGCAATAAATTCGTTGTTTTATTTGAAACATTTTTATATAATACTATTCACTACTATGAAATATTTCGATTAATAAGTCCAAGCAACATTGTCGATTGGAAACGCCCTTTTGTCAGTTCATTTGCCATTTTCTGTTTATTTATTATCTCTTAGAATTTAGACTATCTTCTAAGTATAAGGCCCTAAATGAGAATGTTTTTTTCTGTCAGAAAGGTTCTTCAATATGAATATTATATCTTGACTTCCCGAATTTCTAAATTCAATGTAGTTTAATGTTATTACTCATTTCCATTTGAGTTAATCAATTTTGAATGCGTGTTCCGTATTCTATTTCTAGTTCTTTAATACATAAAATTAGAAATATATTTTTCTTTATTCTGAAAAAAAATTGTATTAATTAAAAAAAATTTAATTTTATAAACACCGTTTGATAAAATGTATTTTTATACCAATACTGTTGCCATTTTTCAACATGCAAATATTTATTGGTTTTGGCGCCTTCTTCTTTTAACTTTAGGTACTAATTATTTAAAAGTTGATCTAACCTAACGTTAAGAATACGAGAGTAAAAATATATATCCATTCAGAAAAATGCAATACGTTTTTTAACTCTTAGGTGAGATTGTTGATCCTTCTTAATGTTAATGTTTTCTCTAATTCTAGGCAAAAAGTATTTAAAAGTTTGCCTTATTTGATTCTAAGAGACAAAGTATCCAAACCGAAAAATGCCACCCACTATTTAACTTAGGTTTATATATTAACCCATTTGTTCCACTTATTGAACTTAGTTCAACATTTCCACTTTAGTACTTAAATGTCAAATGCACTTTTTCATACAGTATTATTAAAATAAAAATACATTAATATTTAACGAGTATTTCTAAATTTCAAAGGAGCTATAAGATAAACGGGTGTTTATGTTAAATCACCTAAAGATGTATAAATTTGTGGTATTTTTCTGTCTAAAAAGTTATCTGGATACGGCCCATATTCTTTGATATTATGTTAAGTAGAATTAAAAGGATAACTCCCTATCATCTTTGGAGAAACCTTTGATATGAGATTATCTTCCATAAAAGTGTACAAGTTACCCTTTTGAACGCAAAACAAAAATCTCAATGATGACTAAAAATAATTTCTTATCCCCCTATCTTACCATTATTTGGGGTAATAAGTGCTTCATACTAACTTTTGAGTAATCAGCCATTCTTATCAGCTAGATTTGCCATCAGCTGTTTTGTCAGCTGCAATGCTGATTGTACCGAAAAGTAATTGTATTGCAATCCCATGATGGTTCGAATACAAGAAGATATCTATAACTATGAATTACCAATAACAAGAAACGAATTACAAAGCAATGGAAAATGACATTCGGCGATAGGAAATATATTTAGAAAGATACTTGAAAATAACTTATCATGGAAGATATAATCAAATTGTTACACAATTGACATCACAGACGCTGACAGAATGACTGTCAGATTTCTCTTCTAGTTACATTTCGCCATATCATTTTCAAGTATGCATCATGAATTGCAGGTAATTAATTTGCTTAACTCTACCGTGACACTAATCATTGCTTAGAGTTGTTACCGAAACGACAAATTAATTAAGCTGCTTGTTATGAAAAATTATTATTTCTTCGGAAAAAATCTTTCTCCTTTTGCTTTAGAGAGCAATGACATTGGTAAGTTCTAAAGGTGATGAAGTCTTCGTATATCACAATATAATGTAAGATTAAACTTGATTGCATAATGAATTGGAATTTTCAAAAAGATGAAAAAACAAAGCTCAGAAATCAGTTTCCTTTAATGTTGTCTTTGCCTATTGTTAGAGTAAAAGAAAAAAAAATCGAAAACTTTTTCCAATGGAAAATTGTACAAATGTTTATATAAATTCTTTAGATTACGATAATATACCTATTTATCATATTGTTTGCTTAAAATTTAAAAGAACGAAATAAATGTACAATGTTTCACAGAAAAGTAAAAAAGTTTTATTTAAGTGTAGGGGGGGGGTGAATATAGAACATTTGACACAAGTAAATTCAAACAAAAATGAACATTGGAAGAAAAAAGGCCACCGAATATACGATTGTGAAGAGAAGATTATAGCATTGTGCAGAAGAATTTTTCTGTCTGAAAAATTCTGATCGAATTGAATGTCTGATCGTGGATTAAAATGACCGATAGTGAAATTTTAGAACTACTCTTCAAGAAATGCAAAGACAGCCGGAACAGAGTAACAACATTAATAAAGTGAATAGAGTGCTAGATATAAAAATAAGTCATAAAATGTTAAGAATTTAAATAATATGGATATCACACATGGATTATAAATATTTTAATTAAATAATAGTTAGAAAATTTAAAGTATTTGCATGAATTTACTTTAAAATTCCAACTGTTGTTAGTATAACAATGATGAAAAATATTAAAAATTTCACTTATAAAGGATAGGAGAGAAATTAATTTGGTTCCTGAGCGTTTTTCGTTGTCAATTTTCATTGTTATATAAAAATAAAGCATTGTGCTTTGGGTTATAGATTTTGTTGTGTCTCTTATCAAGTGTACAATACATTTATTTATATTTTTACAAATAACAAAGTAAAATTTTCGTCATTTATGAAATCGTTACGCACTACTTTTTTTAAAATATGGGACCATCTTTTCTCTGTTTTGGAATAAAATAATAAATGAAATGTTCTTCACGCATGTTTTTTCTTACATAATACTCTGATATTCAGTCATATAGTACAACATAATTAAAATATACATGTAATAATTTTGTTATTTTTTTGTACTTATATGTCTAAAAAAATACAAAATTTTAATTGACAAACTTAAAATGTACCTGCAGGGTCTAAAGTAATTACCAAGCGAATGGAAACATTACTAAGAAATACGAGTACTTGGAGAAAATGTAAACTATTCGGGCGATGAATTTTTTCAAAATCTTATTTTGAAGGTAGAAAAGTTCTAGACTTTTAGATCTCTTCTCAAATAATCTCTTGTTACATTCTAAATTAGAGAACTTTCGAATTGTAAATTCCCTTCACTTCACTTCTGTCTTTGAACCTTTCTTTTACTAATTAGTTTTATTGCGTCAAAACTGGAATCGAAAAGCTTTTAAGCTGATTTCGATTTTTATACGCACTCGTTGAAAGAAAAAATTTTCTATACCTCATTTTAAGAAAAAAAACCTTTGTTTTATTTTTAATCTGTTTTTCCTATGTGCTGTTTGAATATCAAGGTACTTCTTTGTCTGCCTTTGCTTTTATTCGATCTTGAATCGATATTAAATAAATAAACAATATATTCTCCTCACGGCTTACAAATGGAGAAAATATTTTTATATAATTATTTCTTTTTATATTTCCCTTTTAAAATTGATAATTTTATCATTCCTAGGATAAATAAGATTTCACTAAATTTCTTACAGATTGACAAGTTTTTTTTGTAAAGTGAGGTACAAAATCTAAGGAAGTTGTCACAAAATTAAGTCAATGTAAAAGATGGATTATAAAAATAATTTAAAGGAACCGAAATTTATATATATATAATTTTAAAATTAAAAACGTCAAGTCATAAGATACGCACAATATTCAATATTGTTCAAAATATATATGCTAGTAAACTGATAAAAAAATTTAATATATAACACTGTCCATTCTCGACTATTGATAAGGATTTGGTTAACAAGATTTTCAACAAATTATATACTATTTAATTAAATTCGTAATATATTTAATTATATTATGGAACATAAAAATTTTAGTAATAAATATATGAATTATAATTTTAATTAAAATTTATTTACTAATAAGAAATGTACAGTATACCACTAAATATATAAACATACGAAAAATTAAATGATTTTTAAATCCTTCGTTCAATAACTTACATGCTGTTCTGTAATTTTAAATCACAATTTAATAATTTTTTTGATCGATTGTTTTCAAATTACATGCAGAAATACTTGCTATGTATAATTTCAACTTCAATACTTAGTTTCAACACAGCATTCATGTCACAATTTTGAAATTTATTTGAAGCAATACATGTATGTTGCCTTCGTAAATTTAAAACCGCCATCTCCGTAATATTAGTAATGTTCCGTGAGCCGGCTGACAGTTATTACAGACCAAGCTATACAGATAGAGAAACAGAATAGAACGCAAAGAACAAGTTCTGTACTTACTTGATTTGTGTGAAGCTGCGATCCTTTCTAACTGCTTCAGCTTTTGTCGCTTTTCCGAATTATTTTAATGACGCTTCTTCACCGCTGAAACATAGCCGCTGACGCGTTTCCTGCACTAATGAACGACGCCGAACATCAACTGTAAACACGACGATTTTGACGAAACCACTGGGGAGGGATCTACCGATTCGAAGAACAATGAAAAGGGAGGTGCACCCCCACTACACCCCTATGGAACGTTCGTAAGGCGCCTAGCCATGGTTGAACTGGCGCCGGCAATCATGTTCGTTCGCGGCCCATCAACCAATCAGAATTCAAAGTCTCGTAAGGTGGAGTTTGAGGGAACTTGTCTTCGTTACCTAGCGACATCTATCGGCGTGTCGAAGAACTTGGAGGGAATGGTGAAATGTTGGGATGGTTCTTTGTTTTTTTTGTTTGGCGAGTAGGTTTGGCGCTATTGGCGATGGTGATTGGGCCATGAATGATGAATGAATAAAATGCGGTTTTTCGATCTTGTTTTAGCGATTGCAGAGCGTTCAACGGCCACAGTCTTTTGAATTGATAAGAAATGATTGCAGGAAAATGATAAATGAATGAAAATTTATCTTTATGAAATGGCTCAGTTGGCATGAATTGTTCTCGTCTTTTTCTTATCCGGCATTTATTTAACGATTACAATTATAAAAATGATTGTATTGTGAAAGAAAAACAAAAGGGGAAGCAAAGAAACACGTGTTCTGCTATAGGACAAAATAAACAAGCAATTTTTTTTTTTTTCATATTTCATGCACTTCTCGAGAATTCAAATGACCTCAAAACTTTCGATTCTGAGAAAAGATTTTTAAATTTATTTTATTAAAATGTTTATGTTATTGCATTTTCTATCCTTTATAAAGCGAGGTGAAGTCCAGAATACGTTAGTTAAATAACTAATTCGTGGAATTCGTAGTAAGAACACGAATTTTTTTAAAGCATTGAATCCGGTGCAACTCTCATTGGCTTACCTTCTTTGAGTAGGTTCGGGAATCATGACCCCAAGGCACCTAAAAACCTTTTTCTTTTCCGTGGGATTTACTGTTCGTGGTAACCACGGGTGACTAACTCCCGGGATACTCTAGCGATTTCTTTTTCTATTTTCGACCCTCCTCCTTGTCAACTAAATTTCAACTTTTTTTTCCCCCTACATTTTTTTTTTTTTTTTTTTTTTTAATTTCCAACTTTTACCTTGTTTTGCGCAGAAAAGCCAAATCTGGTTCTGGCGCCTTTAAATTTCACCTTCCCTTCTCCGTCTCAGAACCCGATGCTGTTGAAACTTCTCCTTCTCCCTCAATATCTAACTGACCACGTAATGTTTCGTTCTTTGTTTGCCATCGATGACGCTACAGATTTCCTTCTTCGCCGTCTTCATCTATATAAATAGTCTATTTCTTTCTCTTAGTCCAGCTCAAATTCTGAGTGCTGACTGCCATGACATTTTTACATCTATTTTCTCTTTCATTACATGAAACATGTTAATTATTTTAGTGAGGCGAATAACAATAGCATTCTATAATTTTCATTTGATATACAAATTTGAAGTATACTTTTCTCTGAGGTACATGGACCCATACTTTCTCAGTTGATTTGCAAAAATGAATTGATGAATGTAAGTCAAGGATGTCGAACTCATCGCCCTCGGCTACTTTTGACTCAACTCGAATATCTTTTGCACAGCTCAAACAACATAACATCCTAACAAAAATTTAACTAAAACCTTAGCTTATTTTTTTAAAAATATTTACAATTGTACATAATTATTGATATTGGGTCACAACCAATAACAACAAATTACTATATTATCATACTTCCCGCCTTCCAAAAGTAGCGATTATTTTAAGGGGATGTAATAAAATAGTAACGACTGCGCCTCCTACTGCCTTGGCTGGCATGCTTAACGTTGAATCAAAGAAAAAGTATTGATTTTTAATTAAAATTCTTATTACTTTTTATTAACGATTACTCGTCAGTTTTAGGCGCTTACGTTTAGTATATTTTTAAGGTCGCAATAGCCTCGTGATCATCCTTGTGACTCGTGGTTGTCCTTGATTTCGTCGAGTCTTGAGTTCGACACCTGATGCCACAAAAGATCCGCCGGGCTGAAGCACATTAAATTTAGTCGAGGTTCCAAATCCTTCCGTTGGCATGGTGTGAAAGTTTTGAGAGGGAGGTGCCAGCTCAAATGTCGTCTTCGTCACTTGATCGAGGCTCAGAATTACTAGGTCCGTCACCAATAGTCCACTTGGTGTTTTCTCAGTGAAATCGAGCAAAAATCAAAACGGTGGATTGCTCGCGGTGAATCTTTTCTAAAAAAAGGCCAAGATGGTCTCATTGGCCGGAAAAGTTATGATGAAGAATTTTTGAGGTGCGGAAAGGGTCCTGATAACGAATGTGAGTCACTGAGACTTAGACAGCTGCCTAGTGAGTCATGACGCTTGCTATAAGCAAAATATTTTCGATGCTACGAGCACCATTTCTTGGAATTTCTGAGGACTTATTGAACGGATTGGATTGATTCTCAGGATATTTGTTACAAACCCTTGTGTGATTTGTATTTGATATATTATCTTTGTCTTAGCTTAAAGATGAAATTTTTTCATCCAAATTATAAGAATAAAAAAAAAAATTTACTAGAAAACTGAACCAATATTATTTTTAAACTTCAATATAGTAAATGGACACATTTTATTCAATTATTTCATTCCCTCATGTATATGTATATATATATATGTGTGTGTGTGCATGAATATATATATATGTGTGTGTGAATGAATATATATATATATATATATATATATATATGTGTGTGTGTGTGTGTGTGAAC
>BMAW01086093.1:31205-48282 GCA_019974015.1 Nephila pilipes
AAAAAAAAAAAAAAAAAAAAAAAAAAAAATGAAGAGAGAGACTCAAATAATTGTAAAACACCCTCTATAGCAGGTGTTAGAGCGAGCCATCTAAGTTTTGAATACTCTAACAAGTTTTTTTTATTCAACATTTGCGTAACAGTTTGGCGCGGCATCTCTGAATACAGAGATTAGTTTTAAAATATTGAAAAGGAGGACAGGAAGGAAGACATTTTTTGAGTAAGGGCAGAAACTACAAAAAGGAGGACACTTTTCGGGGAAGGACAGAAACTGCAAAAGGAGGACAATTTTTGAGGAAAAACAGAAACTACAAAAAGAGGACCATTGGTCACCTTATCATTAAGAACTCTGTGCTACAAATTCCAATAAATTCAAATTATGTTTGATCAATTTTACATACTTTGAACCTAAAATGTTTGCAGAACGCTTAACATAATCTAAGGTGAATAATTAAAATTTAATTTTAAAATTATATGTTAAATACACATACCTTGTAATCTCTCAACTTTATTTTAATCATTTAAAAGCAAAAATATATTCTATTTTTGCAATTTTCAAAAAATTAACACACAGTTAGGGCGTGAGTGCCATCACTGTTTTAATTTCAATTCAAACCTCGGTTGGTTGGTTTTATTAACGTTGCACTAGGAGCAACACGGGGGCTATTTCTGAGGGACCTCGTAATTTTGAACCTCGGTCAAGTGACGAGGACGACACGGAGCTGGCACTCCTCTCTCGTTACTTCCACACCATGCCAACCGGGAGGACTTTGGGCTTCGACAGATTTAATATGCATGAAACCCGGCTACACGGTAGGTCTTTAGTGGCATCAAGGCTCGAACCTACGACTCGATGAAAACCACGGACTGCGACCAGGACCACTAATCAGACCTTGGGAGTCTTTTTATGATATTGTTCGAATTCAGAAATCTCCCCAATGAGTAGGACGTTACTTATGTAAATTAGATTAGATTTTGAACTGTAATGAATATATATATATATATATATATATATAACTCCCGAGACTAACCCAGAGGTGGCGCTCGTAGTAAACCAGTAACCAGGTCTTTCTAGAGTACGAACCTTTGCTTGAAACGTGTCAAAATTTTAAGTCGATCGGACCAGAAACAGCTGAGTTATCGAGGTTGGAGTAAAGTCGTTTTGTAGTTTGTTTAACAAATGGAAAAAACCGAGTTTCGTGTTCTGATAAAACATTGTTTTTTAATGGGTAAAAACACCGTGCAAGCGAAACAATGGATTGAAAAATGTTACCCGGATTCTTGTCCATCAAAAGCAACGATTTGTCGGTGGTTTGCCGAGTTTAAACGTGGTCGTACCGACACAAATGACGCGGAACGCTCGGGTAGACCTGTGGAAGCCGTTACACCGGAAAATGTGAGTGAAGCTCCGTGAGATTGCTGAGATGACACAGATATCATATGGAAGTGTATTTACTATCCTTCATGAAAAATTGAGCATGAAAAAGGTTTTTTCCAAGTGGGTGCCGCGATTGCTTTCGATGGAACAAAAACAGCAACGAGTCGATGATTCAGAAAGCTGTTTATCGCTATTTACTCGCAACAAAAAAGATTTCTTGCGAAAAAAGCCCAAAAAAAAAAAAAAAAGAATTTGGAAAAGCGTGGAAAGAATGTATCACCCTAAAAGGTGATTAACAAAAGGTGTTGTGTTGATGAATAAAAAAAAATTTTGCAAAAAAAATGTTGTTTTCAATGTTAGTCTCGGGAGTTATTGATTGATGTGTTATATATATATATATATATATATATATATAATATTATGGAATTAAATTAATAATATTGAGGTTGTAATTTTTTAGTACTTGGTAATAGATAACGAATCGTAGGTAGACACAGTATTAGATCTGCTAAAAAATTCTCATTCTTGGTTTTCAAGTAAATCCTTTATTACAGGTCTCTAGCGACTCAGCTAGCCAGACGGGCGTCAAATCGTATTCCAAAACTGATATAGGAAGGTCACAAAAACTTTTGGCTGCGCTCGCAGCGCCACTATGAATTTCAAAATATTCTACTCCTGCGTTGAGTAAGGAGTGTTAGGATCATGATCAAGTTCTTAAATATCTCACAAAAAAAGATCGGCAACTACACATTTTAACAAAAATATATTTTTTAACATTATTACAAAGAGCATTCTATAAAAACTGAGAATTATTTTTTTCGTGGTGGCAACACCACGATACTAAAAAATAAAAGTGCAGGTGATTTTTTTCAAAATGTTAACTGAGCTTTTATAAATATTCGAAGCGAAGCAAACGATTTTATTTTCCTAGTTTCGTGCTTGTTTAAGGAACTGTTTTTGTTTGTCCTACAAAAATGGTGATGAGTGATTCAGAGTTAGCTTCCGAAAAACCAAATCTGCTGGAAAGATCGGGATGATTATTTTCTTTGATTTTACAAATATAATCTATCAGCATACTGTGCCTCCGAAAACTACTGTGAATGGTGAATATTATGTTTCAGTTGTGAAAAATTTTGCGACAAGCATATCGAGAAAGCGTTATGAACTGGTAGGGAATTGGACATTACATCACGTACGTATATCACTACTTCTGTTCAGCAATAGCTTAGTAAACTCAATATTAAAATCATGTCACATCTCCCTTACACTCCAGATTTCCCAACATGCGATTTTTGGCTGTTTTTGACGTTGAAGGCAGCTCTGTGGCAGAAAGTTTAATACAGATTCAGACGTTATTTCAGCAGTGTTGGGTTCTTACAAACAACTTCCAGAAAAAAGCGTATCTACTTGTTTTAAAATGTGGATTGAACGATAGGACCATTGCATATAATCTGTTAACGTAAATGTTAAGCCATCACAAGTCACTACAAGAGCGTTTGGAATGCATTCAAATGCATCTATTTAGAGTTAGAGACTCAAACCCTCAAAATTAATGCATCTGAGGCCTCGAACTCAAGTTAGTTGGAAAGGGAAAGATTAATTATTTTTATTTTAATCATTAAATCTGACGCGTATAGAAATTATTACTATAGATTTAGGGATCAATATTAAATATTGATCCAAATAAAAGAATTTGGTTATTATTGTTGGGAGAATTTCTATACATAGAACAATTATTTAGTGACTTAGTGAATGACATTTATAATGAAAAAAAAAAATCAAGGAAATCTCGGTGGGGGACGTTTAACGCAGTAACTATAAAAATGTCAAGGAATGTTACGCTGGTCACTGTGGAACGACACTACTAATTTATGCACGAATCTTTCCTTTCTTTTTTTCCTGTTTAAAATTTGTTTCATGTTTTATTCCGTATTCTTTAATGACAAAAAATTATTGTGTGAATGGGAAAAATTAAGTATTTGTATAGTTTTTTTTAAATTCTAAGAACACTGAATAATAAAGGCTTCTATATATTGCAACCAAATGAACGTATATAAACAATTGAGCTTTTTTTTCTATCCGAAATATATCCTGAGTTCAGATTCAGAAACAGTAAGGTATTCAAAAACAGTCTTTAAAAATATAAGTTACACACATAGAAAGGTACTACATTTTGTATATACTACAGAAAATAAACATTTTAAACACAACCGAAAACCTGTAATGTTTTGGATCACGACTGAGAAAATATTTTCACAAAACATCGCGCCATTACAGTGAAAAGTAATCATTAAAGAGTTTTGTTATGCCTTTACCAAGATGGAGGGAGGGGGGGATGAAACGTTCAACTACGGGAAGCAGAAGGATGAATAAGCAGTCACTTTTAACAAACACAACATTACCAGAAGAAGAAAAAAAAACCTGTCTGGATTGTAAAAAATCTTAAAAACTATTGTTTACCTTTTCAATTTTGTTTTCTTCGAAATGTTCGATTCGATTAGATTCTCTCTTTCCTTCACTTACCCTAAAACAATCACTTAAACAGTCAAATATGAGTAAATACATAAATAGAGGGAAAAAAAGACCTTGTCTACACATCCATCAGCAAACGCATGGTTCAGGCAGGCTGGAAAAAAAAAAGCAGTCAGACTACAGTTTGACACTATAGACATAACACACAGACGAGGCAACGGATCATTTATAGGCATCATAATAACTGGGTTTAGGTTGATGGAGGTTTGAGGGTGCTGCTTCTATTTCTCTTCTATCTACCCTAGAGATGTCTACAATTTACAGAATGAAAAAATGGGGAGGGGGGGATGGTAATAGACTGAAAATCCACATTCCCCAAATGTCAGGTTTTGGGCTGTGAGATGATGGACGGTTGGTTCGGAGTGGTTTTCATTCATAGAAGGGCATGTGTTTTGATTAGTATTCCAGTCATCATTCGCAGAGTTTGTAAAAGACTGGATTGTAGTAAAGAAGATTCTGGGGAAGGGAGGAGGTTTTTCTTGTTTCGTGGTGCTCGGAGGGGTTTTGTTTGCGTTTCTTTTGAATGAATTGAGGTGTGTTAATGAGAGAAACGTATATTTTACCCTCCCCTATGCAAGGATGTTTGCAAGAAGTTGAGAGGAGTGGTTTTGGCGGTTTGTTGACTTCTTGCGTTACGCGGTTTTTGGTTGGTGAGACGTTCTCGGTGTTATTGTTATAACTAAAGTTGCTGAATGAAAATTTTCTTTTAAGGCTGGATTTTTTTTTCTTCAGTGAATATTGCTTAGATATTTGGGTGGTGAACTTTTTTCATACGGTGTGATTTTGCTATAGGATTAATGACATCAAATGAAAATTTTTGAAAGTTGGATACTGTATCATACAAAACTGAATTTTTTTTTTTTTTTTTTTCGTATTGAGTTGGCGATCAAAACCTGGATATACATACTCACACGCATGCGTGCAAACTCACACACACACACACATATATATATATATATCATTAAGTTTGATTGGGACCATAGGGCCGCGGTAGCCTAGTGGTCAAGGTCGTGGACTCGCGACCGGCGGTTTTCGTTCAGTCGCGGGTTCGATCCTTGGCCGCCAAAGACCCACCGTGTAGCCGGGGCTGATGCACGTTAAATCTGTTCGGGGCCCAAAGTCCTCCCGTTGGCGTGATGTGGATGTTAGGAGAGGGGTGCCAGCTCAGGTGTCGTCCTCGCCACTTGACCGTGGTTCAAAATTACGAGGTCCGAAGCAAATAGCCCTCGTGTTGCTTCTAGTGCGATGTTAATAAAAACTAAACTAAACTTGATTGGGACCACAGTTTATCCGGGTTATCGAATATGTGTCACATTTACGAGCGATAAAGTCGTCTACTTCAAGAACAATCTGTATGTATGCTTCAGGAAGGTGGTTTTGTTGCATTTTCCATTTCAACAGCGTATCATCATATTGCTGCCACTGCTGATAAGAGGCGTAAACAAGCATATTTGTGAATCCCTTCCCCTCTCCATTTCCTTTTCATACATTTGTCGTTGTGATAAGATAAGAGTAAAGAAAATAATTTTTCAAAGAAGACGTAGTATTGCACACACATACACATAGATATATATGATAATTTAAACTTTTCCTCTCTTTCTTTAAATGAAAATACTCTTAATGTTCAAATTTTAAGTTATTTTGACTTTCCCTCTTAACAATTGTAATTTCCTCTTTAGAATCGCGCGTGTTATGTTTCCTGGAAATATCCCGAACCCCATTTTAAACCGCTGAATTAAACAAAACTTTGGGGAGCTTAGGTGATCGGAATAGCTTAGGTGTCACCTTCGTCAAATAGCAGAGGTTCAAAATTACGAGGTCCAACGTCAATAGCTTTCGTGGGACCATATATTTACTGAATATCTTTACATTTTAAGCGGCTTGTGTGATAAACGGGGAGGATGTGTGTGTGGTATTCCCCCCCACGGGAACAAATACTGATACTACACACTGTTCCATCAGTAAAAGTGTTTCGAGTTCAGATTCCTCCATTCTTATCAGCTTTAAAGCTGATAACAAAGGCACACACTGTATATTATTTTTACACTTCAGCAACCAGACATTCCTCCGTCTTATCAATAAAGAACACTTTCCTTTTTTACAACACATTCCAATAATGAATTCGAAGCTTCAAAGAAATGAAAAGGCGACGAAACTGTCCAACTGGAAATATACCAATCTTTCAATTAGATTAGTTCTCTCTTCAGAGGAGAACTTAATCTAATTGTGGTCTCTAGCCTTATACCAACAATGAACTTCACATTCCAGCAACGATTAAAAAGAAACAATAAGTGAAAAACACCGCCACAATAAAGAAGAAACTTTGTGAAGAGATATTATGAATGCAGTTTATCACAGCAAGTCATCAGACTCGGAAATGAAAAGATGGTGGAATAAAAGAGTCATTCTGTTTCCTTTTTCCATCTTTGTGTGGCCGCTGGCTCAAATGCGTGGACTTGTAAAGGTTTATTGTGCTTTAATTATCCGAAAACACAAGACATAAAAGGCCACCAAGTGAAAATTCGGAATGCCATCTCGAATAATGGAGACGTTGGCGTCTTAAGTGGCTCATCTTCCGAAAAGTGGTAGCAGTAAAAGTGGTGTAAATGGAGGGGAACGGCTTAGCGGCTCCTGCAAAGTGCTCGGGGGGCTTAAATAAGCCGAGTAAGTTTCGTAAAAGGGAAAAAAAAAAGGTGTGGGGGATGCTTACAATAAAAGAGGCTTACAACGGAAAATATGGTAAAGTTGTCATCACTTAATGTTAAAGAACCGTATCCAAACTTTCAGAATACTGAGATGAATTAAAAATCAATCCAAAATCTGTTTCACATCCGATGGGACAACTGAAACCAGTCCCCTCCCCTCTTCCAATCAGGACAACTGCCAACGATAAGTAGACTGTCATTTTTTTTTTTTTTTTTTAAATTTTAATAAGCGATTTCCTCTAACAATCTTTCATTATAATAAAGAAAATTCAATTTCTCTTAAACAGCCGGATTATTCATTTTCTCTGAGACAATAAAGTACTGAACAACAATAATTCAATTTCAAGATAATAAGTCGTATTTTATCTCTGTTAAATTTGAACCTTTCATGTAATTATCTCAATTTTTTTTACTCATCTTAACTCTTACATTTTTTAATCATCTCATGACGTATTACTACTCATAAGCCTAGTAGATTCTGAAGAAAAAAGTTCAGACTCACAATATATTTCTTCCAGCCAGATCGTGTATGAAAGGGTTAAGGGTTAAGAACGCCGAAAGATTTTTTCCGCTACAATTATCATCGCTTAATGTTGAAGAAACGCATCCAAGCTTTTAGAATATTTACACTTAAGTAAATCGCTCCATTATTATAACCGCATTCTAATTTCACTATCATATGGAGTAGAGATAGAAAAACCGTTTTTGGAATGGGAAGATCGCAACATTTTTTGAAATGGTGGACCAGGTAACAAAAATACTTACCTGAGTAATTCAATTCCTAGAGCAACGCTTCTCAATCGATGGTACGTTCACCCTAAAGAGTACATGAGAGGTCGCTGAGGGTACTCGAAAAGAACAGGGCTGTGGCAGCCACACAGCTAAAAAAAAGAACTAAATAATTTTAAAGTATTAAAAGGAATTTTAAAAAAAAAGTTAGAGATTTTTATTATGATTATCAGTTGTGATATTGTCGATTCCTGAAAATGAGAATTTGCTGAAGCTTGCATCAGATACTGTTCTAAAGTATGTGAAAATAGGTTTACGGTGCAAGCTTTGGCTATGTTGCACCAAACCATGTGCAGCTGTGATCTAGAAGAAAGAAAGATGGAAGAAAAAGGGAAAATTGGAGGATAAGAAGGAGGATCGAAAATCGAGAAGGATCGCTAGGGTGTCCAAGGCACCCGTGTTTACCAGCCACTCTAAAGAATCTCTTAATTTCTTCAATAGCGGTATGGTGAACCTAGAAAAATTTTTGGGCTCATCGCGGTGACGAATATAGAGAATTTTCTAAAAAAAACGTCATCATGTATTTGTTACCGTCTGCCAACAGAGAGCTTGTTGAAAGGGTATTTCTTTTCGTATGTTTAGGTAAAAAAAATAAAAGTAGAAGTAAATTAAGCGCAATTCCAGATTTAAGATTGTACTTATCCTTTTTTAAGACTAATTTTTCCAAATTTTGTCACCCAATGTAGTCTCAAATATCCCATTATTCTTTCCCCTAGGCTTTATATTAATTTGTTTGCTTACTCGTATTTAAAAAAATAAATAAATAAATTATTTAATTTAATTCAGAAATCCCCATTTTTGAGGAAACTTTCGGAATCTACAATGGATGAAATCGATTGTGGGGGGTGAGGTAGGGGTAGAGGATTCTTGGTTGGAGGCATGCGGAAAGAAACCAAGTGAAATGGGGACACGCAGACTGAAAAAGGTTGTGAACGCTGTCATAGAGATCATCATCAACAACCAGAGTCGTCCTTCTCTATAAAGGGGCCTGAGTGCAAGAAACCATTTGGGGCCCTAAACTTTTCGTAAAGTAAAAAAAAATTACAAACACGAACATATATTACTAATGCATGTTTATTAAATGCGTGATCTTGTTTTTTCTACTACATTAATTATTTCAGAAAAATTATAATTTCTTGAATTTTTTTTTCGTGCTTAATATAACAAGTACATTTAAGCGTTCTGAACACATACTTGACTAAAAAGTTCAGTTTAGGTAGGGGCATATAGTCGGGAGTTCCCCAAGTAAAATAACAAAACCCAACATTCGCATCATCAAGAATTAGTTCGAAATTCATAGATATCTATTCATAGATCTTACGTCATACTGACAACGACAGAAATATTGTCAAGTTTTATTGTGCTAGAGTACATTGTTTTAATTCATCAAGTTGGTGCCCCCTCAATCGTGGGGCCCCGGTGTATATCATCCGCCGCACCCCCGGCTTGTCATCATCAACAACAAAAATTAGTTCAATTTTTGTTTCCTATGAGGAGATACTGTTACATAATATTTATATTCATATCCTGATATTTACAGGAAAGCGAATAAAATACTTCCATTTATACCTAAACTCATAGTTGACCAGGTTAAATTTTATTCTAATACGATGAATATAACAATATTTTTGAGATAATATTTCATCATATTGGAATTCAAACTTAATAATAGTAAATAATCAGTAAAACTCTTTATAAATGTTCATCTGTTATCAATCTGTATTGAGATTTTACTTACTCAGTTTTCGAAAACATTCTTTCGAATCGGTAAATACTCTCAAATATAAATATAAATCCCAGATCATGTGATTGTGTTTGACTACATTTATCTTCCGAAAGATATTTATAGAATAGGGTTAAATCCTCTTCTTTTAATTATCATTGTTAGCTTATCATCATTTTGCGGACAAATCATTTCACACTGAAGGTATGCCAGAAGTTCTTCAATTGTACAAACAAATGGATTTTGAATTATGGGATTGTCTTTTGCATTTAATCAATATTCAAAAATCGTTGTTGAAAAAGTAATTTTTTTCTTCTGATTTCTTTTTTTTTTAAAACAATAGTAATCTGCGGACCGGATTGAAAAAAAAAAGCGAGCTTTAATTTGCCGACGTTTAATGAAATATTTTAATATCTTATATGTATTAATTTATTCAGATTTTTCGTCATGAAGTTACGTCTTGCATTTGAAATGCTTCACTTAAATGACAAAGAAATTTTCGACTTTTTTTTGTTTTTAGGAAAAACTAAGTATGTGGACTTTTTGTAACTTGAGTTGCTTAAAATTCCAACTTCTTTCCAACCAAACGAAACTAGATTATGCAAGTTAGATGAAGATAAGATGTGTAATGAATTGAATTAGGGATATATAAGCGGAATTGGATTAAGGTTAGTGATATGTAAGCGAAATAGGATTAAAAGGAATAGAAAGGGACACAGAATAACGAGAAGCTAGTAGATGTTGGTAAAGTAGAATTTTGAGTAAATTTCTATTGTGGATAGGCTGTGCTTGGAATCGGTTAGAAATGACAGCGGTTTGGAGTAAGTATCCATCAGAAACGAAAACACGATAGTGAATTAGTGCTTCAATCGATGCGAGTGGGTTGGTAAGCTGGAAATTTATTGTTTAATTCTAAGCTAGGATTCAAGTGAGTTGAGAGAGATTCTAGATAGAGCGATCTTACATAATATGTGAAGATGGTTAACAAACTGCATTTTTTTCCCACCTCATTACGATGTATGTAGAGTTAAATAGTGAAGAGAAACCACAACAAGTATTCATTACTTTCTGAATGCTCCAAAAATGTTTTTTTTTTAAAAGATGTAGACACCTTTAAGTAGCTTATCTCACGAAAATATTTGGCAGAAAAAAAAATGGTGTAAACGAGGGTTAATGGGCGAGGGGGAGGATCAGCAACTCCTACATTAGGCTTCAAAAGAAAAATACTTTTTATTTTGTAAATGGTAACATTTTAATTTTTGATAAAAAAACTTGGGGAGTTATACTGATTTTTCTGAGATTTCTGATGATGAATTGGCTCAATAAAACTGTTCTCTGCACAATAAAAGTATTATATTCATGATAAAAAATAGCTATGCTGTAATCATGAGTTATTTTCTAATACTCATAAGTTTTTAATAAAAGAGTACTAAATAAAATTTCTTTTTGTTGAAGGTATCTTAAATATTAGAATATATATTTTTTTAATTAAAACTGCTATTTTAATTAAAACTTCATTTTTTATTCGTAAAATTCCTTTTTAAAATTTCTTGGAACGTTTTTAATTTCGGATCAAAACATGTTTGATTGTTTTTTATCAACGTCGTACTTTGAAGCAGCACGAGAACTATTGGCGGCTGACTTCGTAATCTTAAAACTTGATCGTGTTAGAGGATGACACCTGAGCTGTTACCTCTCTCTCCAAACTTCCACACCATGCCCATGGGGGTGGGGCCTCAGGACTGTGGCCAGATTTAACGTACATCATGTGTAAGTCTTTGGTGGCATCAGGCTCGAACCCACGACTCGACGAAAACAATGTCGTCCATTACCATTAGACTTCCGCAGCCATTTAATGTATAAATATTACAACAATGAAAAAATAAAATAAGATTCATAAAAATTGCGCTAAAACATTAAAACTCGTTTTTCATAAATATGATACAACTCGAAATATAGTATTACATACTATTCAAAGTAACACATGCTCACATCATTAAACGTGAAACAATGGAACGCTTCCTGTTATCAAATACAGAATTGTCCACTCATGATTATGTTAAATCTTTACAAGTTCATGCATTTATGCTTATATTATACATAAGTTTAATATGCATTTATAATATCACAGACAGAAATGCAGTAATTTAATCATTAAGGCTTGGAACAATGATTATTTTCTTCAGATCTCATAGAATTGTATATGTTGTACATAGGCATCATCATAATCAGCTTAAGGATTTCATGTGAATCAAAGCATGTATAGCCAAGGTACATGTTTACATAATTACTAAAGATAATTGAAACTAATGAAAGAGAGAAAGTATGATTTCAATTAGTTTCTTTCCCTAAAATAATTAGAAAAAATCATAACAGATGAAAAAGAACAAACTATCGAAATAAAAATACATAATTTGCGGAAGTTCATTAGAAAAATTCGATTGTTCGATAATTATGTTTAGTTTTGATGTTTTTTATGATCAAACATATAAAACAGAGATGGTCATTTTGAATTGCTTATTAACAAAACACATCCATAGATATATAGAGTAAAAATTATTATTTAGCAATGTCTGATTGTAATTATTTTACAATACTATTAAGTTAGAGTTCATCAAAACGGTATAATTTCAAAAGATCGATATACATTTATTATAAATTGTTGTAACGCAATTGTTTGAAGTATGTAATTAATAGAAAAACAGTACTGTGACATTGGGCTATTCGCGGTTTCTCTTCACTAACCTTGGGGACTTTTAATTGAGATGGATTGCTTTTGCTAAACAACCTTTGCCCAACCAAAAATGAAACGTGATTATGTAAAGCAGGTAGAAATGAAGTGAAGCAGGAGAGTTAGGAAATATATAAACTCCGACTGAAAGTAGCGAGTGAGAGGCTGAAGGAGAAGTTATAGATAAGCTGAAGGAGAAGTGGAAAGAGAGGTTGAAATAGGTGATTAGATTAAAGATTGTTACAAGAGGTTTATTTACTACTGTTTTCAACAGTTGATCCACAGTCTGAATTTCAGTCGAGGAAGGATTAGTGGTAAGAGTCTGTTAGATTACTATTGGTGGGTTGAATTTAGTTAATAGAAATATTCCCCAGGAGAGCATAGTGAGTTGTTGTCATAGTAAATAGAAGTTAATAAATTCCGTAAATAGAAGTTAATAAATTCCGTAAATAGAAGTTAATAAATTCGAGTGGCTCTTTGATTGCTTATTGTGTCTTAGTGTTTAGTAATTGAATCTAGTTATGGCACAAGAGGAAGCCCGGGTTGGGAGGGTGTCACAGTACATATTAATTAAAGATTATAAACTGCGTTCAATTTACAGTATGTGCGCGACTTAATGAATAAAATTAATAAATACAGTGAAAAATTGTATGAGTGATTGTTTATTAACGTCGCATTGAGAAGCAACACGAGGGCTATTGTCGACGGACCTCGTAATTTTGAATCTCATGACGACATCTGAGCAGACACCTCCCTTTCCAAACTTTTACATCACATCGTTGGAAGGACTTGGAGCCTGGACCGGATATAAAGTGCATCAGCCTCGCTATACGATGGGTTTTAAAGGACATAGCAAAACCAAAATTTTCATAAAATTGTTTTTGTTTGAATTTATCTTCCTCTGTAGCTACATGGGGTTTATTGGTAATGGAAATCGTAACTTTGAATCTCAATCAATTGACAGAACGACATTTCTGCTTCGACTACCTTTCCTAACTCTACTCACGCCGCGTGAGAACACTGAGGTACAATTGGTATTGGAAATCTGGTAACCCAGCATTTTTCACGATTGTCTTTGATAAAATCATTATTCGAGCTATGACTCAATTTAGTCATGTGTGAATTTATGATCGTTGTTGATTGTTGATGAACGTATAGTGTTTTTAATGATTTTTGACTGCTGTGATGCTTATGATCGGGATCATTAATAAACATTGACTAAACCATACACTAAAATTAGAGAGGGTATATAAAAATCAATGGAAAAATAAATAAATCACGTTTCCAAATAATTTTTATTTTCCTCATTATCAGTATGTTCATTTCATCGTCTAACCCAGCAGTTATTTAACTTTTTCTTCGGTATATTCCTTGCAAAAGACTTAATATATGTGTGAAAAAAATAAACATAATGGAATAATAGTTTATAGCAGGACATTTCCCCTTCAACAAACACGTTGGTTTTTTAATATGGTTATGTTTGAATTGAAAATATTTCCCGGTGAATGAAACGTGACTTACGTTGAATAGATTAGAATAACTGAAATGTTATGAATAGGTTTGACGAATTGTATTAGTAAGCAGAGAAAAATTTAATACTGAAGTTAGTTAGGGGGATGAGAGCGAGTGGAAGTTATCAACGAAGGAATAGTGCCTGTATCGTCTTGTGTGAGAAGTTATTGGATTACAGCCAGGGAGGATCTGCATAGAGTCAGTGAATCAAACCCTCATTTCTAAGTCGACCAAGGACTCGGACCCGAGGGATGCGTAACAGCCGAGTACAAATTACAATATGAGTCTTTAGAATAGGATTCAATGAAAATATTCGAATAAAAAAAGCAATTGTATTTATTCATTGACTTATTGTATTATTTTTTGACTATTTATTAATTTACAATGTGTATGAAAAAGAAATTGTGCGTTAAAAAATATTCTAAACCCAGATATCTAAAGTAAAGCAATATATGAATTTTTTTTTTTTACTACTTCGCAAAGTTTCAATGCAATCGGCTTTTGTGTCAATCGGCCGATTGTCAATTCCCGTTCATTCTCGAATCAAATGTCTCTTATAACAGCAGTACAGGTTTCTGTGATCTACTTTTGCAGTTGCGTCAGATTTAGAGGCAATAGTGGGACAAAGATTCTGTCTTTGAAAAACCCGCAAGAAAAGATGTTGCATAGTGTCATGTATGGAGATCTCGGGGACCATCTCAACAATGTTTCCTCATCAGAACCAGTGCGATCCATCCAATGCTCTCTGAGAGGTTCATTCATATATCTTCTCACTTCATTATAGAGTGAGGTGGAGTACGTGTTGGACAATGAAATCTTGGGGGTTCTCTTCAAGTTGAGGCATCTACCAACTGTGGAGCTCTCTCAGGTACTTACTACAAAGTTTGCGAAAATCTAGAAAGAAATAAAAACGTTATTGCTAAGGAAACTTTACTTGTCAATCAAGTGTAATCTTCGATTTAAAGCATGAAATAGAAGACTCCTATAAAGGTAGATCCAATCTAAAACTTAATTTAAAATTCATTAAAATTTTAAAAATGATCTCCAGCAAAAAAAAAAAAAAAAGAGAAAGTCTGATTTTTATATACTTCTTCGTATAGCTAAATCATTATATATGTATTTTTTTCTTGATCTTTCAACATCGGGATGACTTACGCCGCTTTACCTCCTGTCCACCATCTTCTTAAATGATGCATCTCGGCTTGGAACAAACAGCGAAAGGGCGAAGAGAGGGGCCTCACATTGTGGAGAGTGATGAGTGCTTCAACAAAGGGAGCTCCGTCGCGCTGTTGGAGAAGAATGGGGAATCACTTTGTCATTGTGGGATTGATAATGACGAGAGTTGCGTCTGCGCGCGCGTTGGATTCATCAAGTCTGCCTTTTGTGGACTGGATGCTACCATCTTGGATGATAAGGGTAATGAAAATGTCTCTTTGAATCCACGTAATGTGTCCGTGAAAAATTTGCTTTTTAGGGAGTGGTTAGAAGATTATCTACTGTGCCTTTTTCTGTTATCTTAAATCACCTGATATGTGTGGATTGTTTCTTTGATGTTTAGTTTTCATTGGTTTGTTGGCACGGATGATAACTTCAGTGTTGCCGGTGTTGAAAAGTAAATTGTTAGAGTGCATTTATATTTATTTATTCTTTTGTTTTCGAGGATATTTATTTTTGGACTTTTGAAGTGGCTGACGTGTATGATGAGAATATAAAGAAATTCATCGACGTAATATGTGTGTGTGTGGAGGGGGTAGAATTTGTTAGTAAAACTTAAGGATACATTTATTATGGAAATCGTAGAAAAGGCCATATAATCAAAGAGCAAAAGCTTAACTGAAAAAAGAAAGAACCTCCTGTGGGACACAAATGAAAAATTTATTGTTATCAAAAAAGAAGTTAAAATATGCAGTAAGTCTATGATCTCTTCCCTAAGCACGGTAACTTTTTAGTAATTTGAAATACGTACAATTACATTTCTTTCCCTACCAAAATGAAACGTGATTGGGTAAATTAGAAGAAAATAAGAAATATTATGAATTGAATTTGAGATAGATTGATATATAAGCAAAATTGAATTGAAATGAAAGAGAAGGCAGATAGAAGATAACAAGCTCATAGATACTCATATTTGTAAATCGGATCGGAACATCGTAATTAATCGTTTGGGTTAGAGAGACTAACAATTATTGAAAGAAGATTCGAAATGGCCATAATAGAGAAATGCTTGATTCGGAACGAGTGACTAGGCAAGCTAAAATTTTATTTATAGAATATAAATTAAGATTGACTGAGTTAAGAGGGATTCAAGAGAGAACGACCTTAAATATTCTTTGCGAGTTAATAAAGTGATTTGTCCTGCTTTTATGTATCTTCAATCACAATACATATATACACGCTCATATATATATAAATATGTGAAATACATTAAGGCATTCAGGTAAACGTTATCGTATGCTGGCATCAATAACAACATATTAAGAAACCTTCATTTAACTTCTCTTTGACATTCATCTATTGAAAGATGTATTTCTAAGATCTGACCGAATAATTCTTCGAAATTTAAAACTTAAATAAATATGAGAGAGCGAGAGAGAGAATAATATAAAGACGCCTGTGCTAATCTTTAAGAAATGAACAAAAAGTGTGATCAAGAAGAATAACACATTTCCCCTGTTATATAAATAGCAGCAACTTAGATTGTATTTTTCATAAATGTTTGATTCCATTCATTTTTCCCGCTATATAAAACATATTCTATTGGCAAACAAGGATTTTTAACTTGATGATAAAATGTGCATAACATGTTTATTAACGATTTCTAAGATTTTCAGGCCGTACAGTATGATATAGAGATATATTTAGTGTAACTGTATCTGTACGCGGGAGCTTGTTTTAATGAAAAAATTTCTATGCGGGAAAGTTCAAACTTTTGTTAAGATTCACATTCGTCAACATTTGGCCAAAGCTTAGAAAATAAGCATATATTTTTATTTATGGGGGGACCCTTATCATCATTTATATATTAGTACAGCATTTGAACGACGACATTCTGTCGAATCCGTAATGAGTACAGATACACAAAATTTTGGAAACTCAACTAATATCGGAACATTTGAGACAGTCTCCCTCGAAAGTTATTTATCTTCTACAAGATTTGTAATCTGAGAACATTTTCACCTCCCCTACAGTAGCGGCGTGGGTCACTAAAGATAAAGGTGTCAGAGGACATGTGGTTGTGTCTCCTTGTCCATTCGTCTGGCTCCGCAGGTACAATTATCGTCTGGTTGTATGGCATAAACCTATTTTCTAGACCCTTTTCTAACTCAATCCTTTCCCTCGTATCTCCTTTCCAACATCTTTTTTGAAAGACCTCTTATTATCGCGAACAACACATTCGAATGATTCTCCGAATTCGGACCACCCCCTAGGAACGAAAGATGTCTGCCCCTTTCCATTGTGTGGCACTCACGCGAGTAAATACGAAGAATCAAAGTAAAGAAAAGGGCCTATTATCACTCCCATCTCATCGCTGGATGCTTTTTTTCGAGATTTGTATTTTCAAATCGACTCATTGCACTTGGTGAATTGGTTTGCGTGTTTTTAGTTGACTTAAAATGATCTTCCCAAACTCGCCTTCTTCTTTTTTTTTTTGGACCTATTGGACCACCCAAAAGTCCTCTGGCACCATGTGTTTCGGTTTGGTAATAC
>BMAW01086093.1:48382-80053 GCA_019974015.1 Nephila pilipes
GACACAGTTTTTCCTTTTCACGAGTTATAACCTTATGTTTGGCACAATATGTTCCAAGAGGACTCTTTGCCAGAAACTCATACAAGCAATCAACCTTTTCACGAATCATTTACCGAAGAGGACATTTGTTCTCTCTTTCGAAAATATATTAAGTTAAAAACACAGATTTAGAAAATTCAGAAGGATAATCATTATATAAAAGAAAAGAAAATAAAAATTCAGCAATATAAATAATAATAATGTTTTCATAACTGTATCTTTATTAGCTTGATTTTTCAAATTCTTTTGTTTCATTTTTTTTTTTTCTAACGCACTTGAAATGTTTCTTAAAAACTTGTTAGTGATCACTTTTGTAATAGAAGTTTCAAAGCCGTAAAAAGCACCAACTCCTCGTATACAATGAACAAATCATGTAGTGAATGGAAGTTTTCATTTAATTTACGAGGTGTGACAATTAAATAACCGGACTAGTCTTGAAAATTAGCTTTATTGAAAACATTATACAAATACCTTTTAGTCCCCTTCAACATATTTCCCTTCACTGTCAATGCATCGTTGCATATGAGTTTTCCACTGTTCAAAGCAGTACTGTTCGTTAGGTGTCCTCTTCTTCAATAAATCTGCCGTTTTTGCCTTCACCTCTTCTACAGATTGAAAATATGTTCCCTTTAATGCACTTTTCACTTTTGGCAACAGACAGAAGTTGCATGGTGCGAGATCTGGTGAGTACGGCTGATATTCGAGCACAATAATGCGTTTGTCTGTCAAGAACTGTTCCACTACGAGCGCATTGCGTGCCGGGGCGTTGCCAAACTAATAAAAAAATGAGAGGATTGGTTTAGTTTTATTTACGTCACACTAGAAGCAACACTAGGATTATTGGTGACAGATCTCGCAATTTTAAACCTCGGTCAAGTGACGAGGATGACACTTGAGCTTGCACCCCGCCCTCTTCTAACTTCCGCACCACGCCAACGAGAAAACTTTGGACCCCGACAGATTTAAAGTACATCAGCTCCCCAAAAAAGAGAGGAGTGAAAAGCAATACCAAATCAGGGTAATATCAAAACAGTTTGATTATTTCCTCCCATGAGTATTCCAGGAAAAAAGCTAAGATTAGAAAAAGTTTGATCATATGTTTATACAAAAGTGAACTTTATTATGATAACGATATTCCTACTGATGCCATAAACGATTACTGGAAAAATCAGAGTTACCAGTAATAACGTTTTTGTAAATAATGCGAAAAACAATTTACATGAGAGGAATCCCCCCCTCCTTATACCTCTTAAGGGATAAAATTCGAAATCAGTACCCTCTAAATTAATCTTAATTTTAGTAAAATTAATAAAAGTTCTATGTAAAGTTTTACAAAGAACAGATTTAGCCACCCAAGATGCGTTTTTTTTCCAAATAATTATTATTAAATTTCTCAATTAAATATAAGAATTAAAGTAAACGATGAAGTATCGAGAGAGGGACAATAGTGAACTGTTCCTATATTAAAATTAAAGGAAACTAGAAATTATTAAATGGAATATATTTAAGCTACATGTAATTAAAATTAAAGCAAATGATAAATTATTAATTTGAATATATATCAGCTACATGCAATTCAAATTAAAGCAAACGATAAATTATTAAATTGAATATTATATCAGTTACATGTAATTAAAATTAAAGTAAACGATAAATTATTACATTAAATATATTTAAGCTAAATGTAATTAAAATTAAAGCCAAACAATAAATTATTAAATTGAATATTTTATCAACTATATGTAATTAAAATTAAAGCAAACGATAAAATATTAAATTGAATATTATATCAGCTACAAGTAGTTAAAATTAAAGCAAGCGATAAATTATAAAATTAAATATTATATCAGCAAACGATTAATTTACATGTGATTAAAATTAAAGCAAACGACAATTTTTTAAATTGAATATATGTAAGCTGACTGTAATTAAAATTAAAGAAAGCGATAAAAAAAATTCAAAAGTGATCTGGTACGCCAAAAGTGATCTAACTAAAACAATAGCCCCTTAGGTTGCTAATAGAAACGTTATTGAAAGTTAAGAAATCAATTTGAAGTCATTAATCTAGTTAATATTAGATTCTACCTGTAAAGTATGATTTTAATTTTCAAAATATGTACAATTAATTGATAACAATACGATCACCACTGACAGCTAAGAAAAAAAATTCCATCCAGCACTCATTAACTTACTCGAGTGTACATTCTTCGTTGAACAGTGGTCAATCGACTTTCCCATGGGTGGAATAACTCGATCTTTGAGTAGTGGGAGGTCAGAACAGGGTAGACGCGACGACGAGGCGCTAGGAAGTGATTATCAGCTTCCTTGTATTCTACCTAGGGGTCAAGTGTATTCCTGGCCAGTGCTTTAACACCTTTTGACGTGATCAGAGAGATGCTATCAGCAGCCACCCCACCGAGAATGAGAGATGACTTGCCGGGGGACTTGACGCCGGGTTGACGGAGTCCGGAATTGCTCAAGAATTCGTTTCTTTTGGGGTTGGTACCCGGATCGGGTAGCAGTTGGTCTTTTATTTCTAGGATTACGGCGAATTGGATGAATGTTGTAGACGTTGTAAAGTAGATTAAGGGCTAAACTGAGAGCATGCCGACTCCTGTCGGAAATGCCAAAGGCGGCTGTTACATTAGTGCCTTATAGATTTGCCAACTGGCGTCTTGCAATCTTATGGTGATTTCTTTTTCCTGGAAATGAGTGGGGTTAGTAGAATTAACTGTGCAAATGCCAAATTTGGCAAAGGTATGCCAGACGAATGTGAATCTGTGATCGAGATGGTACGATAATTAGGGAAAGTATTTTTCCTCAAAATCAAGGCTTTTAACGTCTTGCTGGAATTATAAAGGAAAAAATTCTAAATATTCCAATTTAGACAAGTGGTGTAAAACCTTCTTTATTCACATGCACACGCCCACATATGAATATATGTGTAAAAGACACATCTCTTCTATGTGATGTTATTATTGATGTTGATTTTTAGAAAAAGAAGGTAGATGTTGATGATAATGAATCTTGGTTTCGTTTAACGATTTTGGAATTATGTGAATGTAATTCCAAGCCATGACGAAACAAAACGCGCGAGATTGCGTGGCTCATACAGCAAGTGTCAGTAGCGAATGGAAAAGTGTTAGATCGTGCAAAAAAATTTTTTAATATCAGGGTGGGGAAAGGGAGTTCCCTAAAATAGCTTTCGTAAATACAACAATTAAAAGGGACTCGGGATATTACCATAACACGCACGAATCCAAATAGGAAACCAGTGTATTTAAAAGTGTGGAAGAAATGGTTTGGGGGTTAATTAATTAACTAAAAAAATAATAGATCGATTTATCATTATATATATAGTCCATATTAACCATAACCACTAGGCTACCATGGCCAATATATTCTTCCAAAGAGCGAATTTTGTGGATAGGAAGGATTTTAAATCTTTTTCAAACCATTCCAGCTGTGATCAATTTTAACATTTAATTATTTATCACTGAATAGTTTGATTTATTCGCAAACTCGTATTATGTTTAAAATGGAAGAACTATTAATATCGTGCTATTCTTTCAATATTTAGTTATTTCTAATAAAGAGATAACAAAAAAAATGTATTATTTCTTTCTACAATTGTATGTTTTAGTTACAATTTTGTAACACATCTTTTTTTTAATAAATTTTTCCACTTTTTTGATATTTAAGCTTATTAAATCAGAATTAATTTAACTTGCGATTTTTAATAAGTTTTCTGCTCTCCAATGTGTTTGAAAATCGTTGTCTAAGCAGAGCCTTTTATCATTATTTCTTTTGTACCATTTATATCCTGAATATTTCATACCCTCAAATAGTTTATATTTTTAGTATAAAATTTGATTCATTCCCAAAATGCATCCCATGTTTTAATAATCCAAATTGTCAACGAGTCTTTTGTTGCGTTTAAATTCAAGTCAAATATTTTAAAAGTTTTAACTAGGAAATATATTTAAAAAACTTTAACCATAAAGTCTGTTCATTTTATTGCTGTGCTTTGACACATTTTCTTCGTAAAAGTCTTGAGATGATTAAAATAAATTTGTCAGTTACCAGAAGGGATATTGTTTATCAATGCATAAATTGGTGTAGTGGATCATTTTTTCAAAATTTTGCAGATAAAGTTTCTGCGCACATGTTTGATGTCTGCTTTCACCAGTAATGAGTTTAATTTTAAAAAAAAATATGCTATTCAAAAGTTATCTTAAATTTCTTTAAAGGATTGAAATAAAACACACATATAAAATTAAGGCTCCCATCTACTGGCCATTTTATTTCGTGATCATAACGTTAATCCTACAGAATATTTCATATATTTGAATGCAAAAAATAAAGAAGGCTTCTGCGGAATTACATTTTTCCTCCGATTTTAGAAAATATATTAAAATATTCTTAATGCCTGGAAAACCAGCAAACAAATTACTTAAATAAAAGTAAAAATAATTTTAAGAATCGGAGGGAAAATATAATTCTTCAGAAATCATCATTATATTTGCTCTTCCGAATATACTTTTTTGCATTCTACTAGATAAAATAGTATAGATTAGAGGACAATTGTAGAAATTCCATTGGATTAACATTACGTTTACGAAATCTGAATGGTCGGTAGACGGGAGCCTTAAGTACACACTAAAACAAAAAAAAAAAAAAAAAAAAAAACGACGCACCAAGGAGTTGCCCGATTTTAATGAAATTTCGTATGCAAAAGCATTTGGACCGAACATGCAAATGATTACGATTTGGTATCCAGTGAATCAATAGCGAGAGATGCAGCGCATCGGAACTGCGCACTCAGCAGGTGTATATAAGAAGCGATTATAAATCGGATGGTCAAATTTTCTGTTGCATTGCGATTTAAGATACCTTTCAACGACTGAAAAAATGCCTCGACGCAGCATTCGAGCTTATTACGAGCAACTGTCAGAGTTTGAAAGAGGTCGTATCATTGGATTGAAAGAAGCAGGGTGGGCAAATCGAAGAATCGTTCGTCATTCGGTCGAAGCGATGCGGCGATAAAAAGATGCTGGCAAGAATGGGTGGATAGTAGCAGATTTCAGCGTCATGACGGTAGCGGTCGACCTAGGACCATAGCACATCGGGAGGACAGAGTGATTGTTAGGTCAGCTGTCACAGCGCCTGACTCATCGCTATCAACCATTAGATGTGTGACCCGCACACAAGTGTCCACCATGACCCTTCACAGACGGCTGATAGAGCGAAATCTATGCTCTTACCAACTGCTACTCCACCTACCACTCACGACATCACATTGTCGAGCCAGATTACAGTGATACTTGGTTCGATCAGGTTGGAATGATGCTGATTGGGGAAGTAAGTGATTAGCGACGAATCTCGCTTCCAACTGTGTCCTGATGATAATCGAAGACGTGTCTGGAGACGTCCAGGGCAGCGTGCCGAATTTGTTTTCACTATTGCATGCCACAAAGGCCCTCAACCAGAAGTTATGGTTTGGGTTACCATTTCCCTTGATAGCCGGCCCCCTTTGGTCGTCATTAGAGACACACTTACAGCATAGTGGTACGTCGACGACATTCTCAGACCTGTTTTGCTATCGTTCCTTTTGCAGTACTCTAACCTTCTTTCTCAGCAAGATAATGCCATACCTTATACGTCACGTGTTGCTATAAACTGTCTTGAAGCTTGTCAAACACTTCCTTGACCAACCAGATCTCTCTCCAATCGAGCATGTCTGGGATATGATGAAAAGGCGACTGCTTCTACCAGGGAATGTTGATGGCCTAGACAGACAATTGAAGCAATTTTAGCAACAAATACCGCAGGAGACCATCAGGGAGCTTTATCACTCTATGTCACGTGGTGTGGCAGTTTGCATCCAGGCTAGAGGGGGTCAACACCTTATTGAGTTCGTTACTTTGTAACTATGTAACTCTGAAATAAATCATTCAATTTTTCTGAAATCTTATTCATTTTTTACTCTATACATAATTTTCCTATCCGCTAATTTTTGTCTCCATTGGACAACTCCTTCTTAGTGAGTTTTTTTTTTTTTTTTTTTTTGCTATAGAGTGTACTTTAATTATCTACCGATTGATGTATTATCTTAAATCGTATGTAATCAAGAACTTAGAAACAAATGAAAATGAATAGTTATTCAACATTTTAAGACATGTACGAGGTATCCATTTTTCTTCAAGGTTTTCACGAGCTACGAGGGTCTAATAATATGTAAATAGACAAATATTTTTAACGAAGAAAAAATCTTAATGCAGGCAATTGAAATTTCGTAAATGTTGGTTGTCAATTTTATGAAAAGTACTATTCAGTTTTCGATGTACATCTAGGTAATTTAACCTCTGAAGTCTTTTTTACGATGGTGTGTCCGTTCAAGAAAAGTACTTTGGAAAAACAGAGTTCTGTGATTTGTGTTACTCACGGAAAGTGTAAAACCGTCTGAAATATTCTCTCGGACGAATAAAGAATTTGAAAGTAGTTGCATGAACAGCGCTAATTTTTGCACATGGCTGTAAAAGTTTTCTCAAAAGCATCACTGAATGAGCCGAGTGTCTATGGTACAAATAAGTTATTGTTGTTCCTCATATAATTAAAGTCATAAAAATTGCTAAGTGATAACATAGAAGCAAAATTTCTATTTTTAGTTTATTAGTGATTTATAAATAACATATAAATACATAATGATCAAAAGTTTTTTTACAGTAAATTTTTTTACTGAATATGAATATTTTATTAACTCATGTTGTAAATTTGTCTGCCAATAATTACCAGGACTTTGTTGAAAAGCCTATAATTTTCGAAACTGATTGCCATCTCTTATAGACATCCGACTATGAATTTGTTTTTTCTTATTTGAAGCTATAGTTTTCCTTTTACAGTTTAACGTGTGATACAAATCATCCAGACTTATGTGATGGAGCTTTCTGGTAGAGTTATCTAAGTTTTCCCACATATGTTCTATCGGATTTAAGTTTGAATTTGAGTCATATGTCTTATAGCTTTCAATTCCCCCCCCCCGTAAGAGATAAACAACGCCAGAGGAATGCTTTCTATCATAATCAACTTGAAAAACCCAATTTTATTGATTGTTCCCTGTAACGTATGGTATCACGTGTTTTTCTGCTATATTATTGTACACAAAATCTTTCAATGATGTGATTTATTCGTCGCAATGGTCCAACATTTAGAGAGGAAAAGAATCCTCACATCTTCTCGCCCTGCATTGCGTGGAAATAGAATATTGCGATTTTTTTTTTTTTTTCCATTTTCGGACGACGCCCGTTCTTAATCTAATCTGATTAAATTAAATTTTACTAACCTTTAAGAGTACTTTGCTTCATTTCTTTTTGGTCTATTTGAAAAGAGTTTTAACTAATTCTGTTCGGGCCCTTCCGAAGATTTCTGATGCAAAGCTCTTTACTAGTCGGAAAACAGGAAGAGTAAGCTTCATGAGTCGCTAAACAACTGTCTAAGTCTCAGTTACTCGAATTCATGATCATGACTCCTTTCGCACCTAAAAATTCTTCGTCATAATTTTTCCGGCGGATAAAATACCATCCTCGCCTGTTTTGAAGCGGATTAACCGGAAGCAGCCCATTGTTTCGATTTTTTTCCCTTCAGTTTTCTGATGTATAACGATGGATCGGTTAATCCTCGACGGTGACAACTCGACGCGCAACAATCGAATTTTGATTTGATAGCAAATGACTACCAAATCAAAACTAACTTATGAATTAATGTCATATTTGTTTCGGCTCCGTTTAACAGATAGCAATGCCCAGTGGTAAGAACAATTGACCTTAATGATGCCATCTGTCTTCATATACAGGTACTTTTTGAACCATCCTCGTATTTGTACTTTTTCAGATTTATTTATATGGGTTTTAGATGCAAAATCCCAGCAACTATAAGTTAAAATTGACCTGAAAATCAGATTAGCAACTTATTTTCAATATTCAATAGCGAAGCCCAAGCAATTTAGGGGTAAATAAAATTCGCGCGAGCTCGGAATTTCTTTTTGAAGTTTTTGATGTGTTATTCGAACATGAGTTCCTTTTCCCATATTATGACAAATTATTCAGTGTGTAGGGAGACCAGGTTATTTTTTTGGTGGTTGATGTAGACATCAAGATTTAATAATACGATTTTGAATACCTATAGAATATTCTTTGCTTTCCCTAATCTTCATTTAATTCTAAATAATAAGTATAACTAAGAAATAATTTATTTAAAAGGTGACATAATCCCTGAAAATCCCCCCTCCCCCCAATTTCATCAAATTACTTTTAAGCCTTTGAAACTTTAAGTTTCCAGAATAAATAATAAAAAAATATATAACATACTCAGACTTTTGGTGATAAGCCAAAAAAATACATTCGAAGACGATAAAATTATGGAATGCTTCAAATTAAAAATAATTAACGCACTTAAGCTGTTAGCAAAAAGACTTTGATCATAATTACAGTAGTTTTACAGAAACTTTCTTTTCACTTCAATTATATTTATATATTGTTACGTCAACTTACTTTTAAGTCACACAAAGGATAGCCTTTTTTTTAACGAAAGACGTGAAAATTTTCTGTCAAAACATTCGCATCTGACAATTTTTTAAAAAATTTTTAAGAATCATTCTACTCGTCAATAATATGAATCCTTACTAGAATTTGCAAATATTGGTCAAGAGCTTCAGTGTTGAATTGCTTGACCATCAAAACGACTGTACATTTTTGAAGTTGTTTACTACCATAGCGCCATCTCTTGGAAGTAATATAAAATGAGACTTTTATACAAATTTTCTATTCTTTTTTCAATGTTTTCTGGATAGTTTACCAATAAAATAAATTTAATAATTATTGAAATGACAATTTATTTTATACTATCCGCAAATTTATGTGTGAGTTTAACTATAGAAAGTAAAGATAATTTACTTTCTATAGTTAAATTTTTGATGTATGAACCTAACGATAATTTATTCTCACTAAAATCACACACACACACACACAACGTAAGTCAAATTCCAAACATCATTAAAAAAATTTCAATACTTTTATTTCTCTGACGAAAAAAACGAAACTAAACTTTTTAATACTTTAATTTTTGCACATTTTAATTGAATTTCTTAAATTATGTATAAATACTGCATTAAACAATTTAACAAAATTGTTAAATAAATCTCGGAATTTTAATGAGCAAGCATGAGTATTTTTTAAAAACTCATGAGTGAAATTAAACGTCAAATTATCAACAGTATGATTGCTAATAAACGTACAAATATTCATTATATTACTATAAAATATAATTTTATAGTATAAACTATTTGGAAGGTAACATTTCACGCATCAAGTTTAATATAAAGCTGTGGAGAACAGATTCTTTTTTTGGTCTGTGTTGGAAAAAAAGGTCTGCTCCCTCAAACATCTTTTCCAATAAGATAAAGATTAGATAACCTGGCCTTTCCTTATCATTTGCGAACACGTAACACAAACATAAGTAAAAGAAATATATATATAAATTTTAAGAAATAAATTTTCAAATATAACAGAGAAAACCAGTTACTTTTAACAAAAAAAAAAATAAAAATAAAATTAAAATTTTTAAATATATATATCTTAGAAAGACGATTACACTTCTTTCTAAACGCTGTGAATAAAAGAACAGGAATAGTTGATATCATAGATAATAATGCTTATGTAAATTTAATACATAGGAAATTCCACATGCATTTCCATGCACTTTCAAAAATCTTCTTGTAGCGAAACTGATACGTGTGAAATTTGTTGGGACACATAAACATCATGTTGGCGAGACTTGAAACTAAAGCGTGGAGTTACATCTTAGACACCAGCCCTGATTCCATATCCCGAGGCTCATTGCCTATAATCTTTGTATTGGTTTTAGTATGAGATTATAAAAGTGAGGCAACAGCTGTCATTCCTTGAGATGGTGAACAGGTCTTTAAAAGACTGAAATATATACGAGTACTTATTTTCTTGACTTCCCATGAAACATAAAATTATTGTTATAAACATAATCTCAGATTAAGTATCTCTGCACCGTACTCGCTATATCAGCTTCATATTAATTTTTCATAACTCTTACTGGCAACCAATTAAACTGTAAACATCTGTCTAAGTTCAAGGTGTCTTCTCAAGGTCAGTACATCAAGAGTTGAAAAGTTTCTCCCATTTAATTCCCGTTGCCTATGTCAACAGCCATCGGCAGTAAAGTAGTTAATAATCAAGAGTTTTTGATATTCACTACTTAAGCATGAAAAAAAAAAAAAAAAAATGCATAAAATGACGATTCTACGGCGCAGGTTTCTACATCCGGGGTATTCGGTCTCTACCCATGTTTCGTTAGATTGCTCCCGAATGTCGTTCCTGTAATGCCCCATACATCGTTCATCACATTTTAATTGTCAGTCCAACGTTTCGTTTTCAGTTTTGCACAGTTCTTATACTTTTGTTTTAAACTTGTTTGACTTGGGTGAAAAAACCCCAGCTATAACTTGTTTACATATTTATTTATAATTGAGCTTTTACATTATATTTAAGATTTTAACCCTTTCAAATTTTGTTTTTAAATGGAACATTGTATTTTTATTTATGTGTGTTTTGATCTTAATGTGTTTTTAAAATTAAAAAAAAAGTAATCTATGTAACTAGTAACACAGATTGTTTGGGGAGGAAGTAACCTCAAGGATTCTTAATTGGAGATAATGAATGCTGTTCTAATGATAATAATTCCAATAATGCTAATGATAATAATTCCAATAATGCTAATGATAATAATTCCAATAATGCTAATGATAATAATTCCAATAATGCTAATGATAATAATTCCAATAAAGTTAATGATAATAATTCAAAATGTTGTTCTGCCTGATCACGTTCAAAATTTTTAAAGAATGGTGAACATGCAATTATTAAATTTTATTATTATTACGAGTATTATGAAAATTTTTAGAGAATATGAAGGAAACTGGCATCTATATAAAAAATATATAAGCCTTTGTGTTGCTACAAATCCGTCATAAATTAAAACAAACCCTCTACACATGTAGCTATCTCAAATATGAAACAACAAAGGTCCCTATTATTCCTTGTACTCTATTAATTATCTACATCAGAATTTTCAAAATTCCAAATTCTGTTGGTTCTAAGTACATTAAAACCTCGATAAGTTGGATTTATTGGAACTAGAACCAGTCCGGAATATCGAAATCCGGGTTAACCGGAGAATGTGAAAAATTGAAATATATTAAAAAATACTTACAGAAAATAATCTTCATATTGAATAAACCGAGACTGAATCATATATACAGAAGACAAAGATATCTTCTCTGTGATTAAACTATAGAATATGCTTGTAGCGTGGGCTGTATCGCGATTTTCCTTTCAACTGACCTCGGGAACGTTTCCTTTTGCATTGTTTTAAAATAAAGCTCGCTCGGTAAGTGAAACGTGATTCATGTTGATTAGACTGAAGTTATGGAGTGTGATGAAAAGAGTGGGTAAATTACAATTATAAGCAGAGAGAAATTGAATACGAGGATTAGAAGTAAGTTAGTTTGCGAGAAAAATGGTAAGTTAGAGTGATAAAAGTGAAACATCGGAACCGGCCATACATAACCGGAGTTTTCGGAACGATCAAATTCATCCTAAAAGAAATAAGAAAAGAGTTCACGACCCAAACTCTCTATGGAAGGAGAACTTTTCCTTTTTGCGTAAATTAATGCTTAGATCTTTTAGAAATACATGAAAATGATTTGCGTTTTAATCCGTGAAAAGAATTAAAGGAAGTATGTTTCAAGGTTTCAGTCATGTGCGTTTGTTTCCATTGAGCTTTTAAAAGGGAATACTAAAATGTTAGATACGAATAAGCACACGCACGCGCACGCGCACACGCACAAACGCATACACATACAGAGAGAGAGACGTCTTAAAGCATGGGCTAACTAGGCCCGGGCCCAGGGCCTCGCCTTTGAGGGGGGCCTCGACTCGTTCTCTAATCGGCCTGAATAAAATCATGATCAGAATAATTTTAATCGTCAAATGTTATTCCCGGATATGACTAGTTGAAGATAGTTTCTTCCTAATTAAATATTTCTATTTACAACGTTTGCTGAGAATCAGGGAAAATATTAGTTTTATTTCTAAATCGAGATATGTTCAATTTGTTGATAAAAATGGTGCTGTGGGAAGGACAGTCACAGACAAATAGACGCTCCTTCCTGTGATCTTTTGTTTATTTGCCCATGAGTTAAGGATCGCTTATGAATGGACAAGAGATACACTTAAGACCCCTACAGAAGTGACAAAAACACATTCCCTATTTAATGACAGGCGTCAGGGGTCATAAAAAGAGAGTTGAATTGACCCTGAAGGAAATCACACCTTTTCGAAGAAACGAATGGTCTACAATTCTAAATCGGCAATTCCTTCCCTTAAATTTAATTTATTTGAAACAGCAAAAGGAAATTATGCTTTTTTTTTAATTGTATTTTTATTTTTGAGATTTAAGATAAGATACAAGTAATTGTATCGCATTAAAAAGTAAAATAATAAGTAATTGTATTTGCTTTTTTTGCAGAGGAAGTTATGAAAATAATATCCAGTTTTAAAAAAGTCTTTGTAAATTTTCTCTCTGAACAACATGAAATATGAAATAATCTCTTAAATAAATATAAAGTTACATATAAATATTTCAATAGACTCTTTAGAATATTTTTATATTGATTAATATGCATAAGTGCGCGCTTCCTTCATTTTGAATTCACTATGATTTTCCAAAAGAATATTCGATGTGTATTGTAATTAAGAGAAATATTTTTATTTGCTTTTAATAAGGAAAACGTTATTTTTTTCGTTTAAAAATTCAAATAACTGCCCTTTTGCACTATTATTGAAATCCAAGCGAAAAAGAACATTTATTAAACGAATGTATTACATTATGACAGATTGTAGTAATGTAATATAAATGTAGAAAAACAATCATATAACTGAAATCCTAGAGTACGATTTGATAATTAAATAAATAAATGCCTGTACAATAATTTAATGTAGAGTAGTCATAAAAAAATGGAGAAATTCTCATCTAATACAGTACAAAATATGAGATTTTTAGTGCATACAACCCCTCACTAGAATTTTTCTATTTGCGTGTGTATATTTAATCAGATTTTCCTGCAGAAAATTGAAATTTATTATAAATACTTTAATTTTAATTTTTGTACTTTAAAACTTATAATGTATTTGTATTTTATCACTTACTGTAATACTTTATCACATATTGGTATAAAATACTTTTAATGAAAATTTCTTACAAAATTATAATTCTCTTAATTAAAAATTTATGTGATAACGTTCTTTAATTTTTGGAATATATGACATTTTTTTTATCATAATTTATTGTTTCGTTTGATAAACATAATAACAAGGATATATATATTTCATTTCGTATGGTTACAAACATATATTTTTCTGAGAACTTTTAAGAGATTCCAAATATTATGTAAGACAATACAATATAGAAACCTAAAAACCTGTTACAGATTTTTTTCTGGATGTCATTTCCATTAAATTGGCTTACTCAATATTTTCGTTGATATGATTTTACATTTGCAATTTAAAAGTAAAAAATATTTAAGGAAATTTAATAATTAACTGTATGTGATAAAACTAATGCTGATTTATATTAGTATGTAGTACATATGTATATCGGTATTATAATGATAATATTCAGGATTGCAAGCTCGACTTCAAGAAAAAAAAAATAAGTACGCTATATACGTACCATGCGCAGGACATTCTTTGAATTTAATTGACGTTCAAGCAGTAGAATGTAAAAATTCGCTTTGATTTTGTCCAAATAATTTTTTCTCATCGTATACTAATCGTTGGAATATACTAACATTAATTTTGAGCTGTGATTGAAATGAAAAATATATCTGAATATCTGTGATAGAAATAAAAAACTAAAAAACCTATCAAAAACACATTGGTCAACACTCGTAGATGCAATTACAACTTTAAGCTCCGGATATTCAGAAATTGTCATGAGCCTGGAATGCTTAATTAATGATGAATTACAGACAGCGGATGTTTGAATTTATGTTAAGAAATTAAAATTAAGATGAATGAATTAGAAACTACTTTTTTAATTATCCTTTGGAATTACATTTTGACATGTATTGACAAAGTAAATCTATTTCTCCAGAGTAAAAATATGAATTTGTAAAGACGTAAAATTATTAAAATCATTAATGATATATATAAAACCATACGAGACTCTTTTGATTATGACAAGAAAGAATCCTTTATAAAAGAGTATCAAAGTAATCATAAGCATTTAAGATAACGCAGTATTAAGGTAACTTTCCTAGAAGGAAATATAGACATCGACACAGCGTTTGAAAACAGCCACAACCAGATAGTTAAAATAGAAACCTTTTTACCAGTAATCGACTCTCTAATTTACAATATACAAACACGTAGGAAAAAATATAAAGAGCCTTTTAAATGTTCGAATTTTTTGAAAATATTTCTAATTTGAATGAGACAGAAATTAAAATAGCATGCGAGAAAATATCAAACGATTAAGACTTTAATGGAGAGGAACTGAACTTGGAATGTCAACATTTCAAGTCATATATGGTCACTGATGGCGAAAAGCTGAAGAAAAAGCAAAGAGAAGAAATGAAAAAAAGAAAGATTGATAAAAAATATAATTCTACAAATGCAGATGAAGAACAATTGTTAGATGAGAGAACTGGAATTGGGATCAACACACTATATACATACATGTATAATGAAAGACTATTCACAGTGTTTCTCAATATTGAAATAATAATGAGAATTTTCTTCTCAATTATGAATAATAACGCGAGTGGTGAGCGTTCATTTTCAAAACTCAAAAATGAATTGAGAAATCGTATGACTCAATAACGTTTGAATAATTTATGTTTCATGAGCATTCAAAATGAAATATTATTAACCATTGATTTTGAAGACCTAATTAATGATTTTGCGTATTTAAAATGTAGAGAACTAATATTCATATAAAACCTCATTTTACTATGGATTGCTTTTATTGAACTGTTCATATATATACACCGAATTATATTAAAGGGTCGCAGGTGGGGCCTATTTTTTCATAAGAGTCCGGAGCCTCAAGAAATCTTAAGACGTCTCTGCAAGCACGCACACACACACACACACACACACACACACACACACACACACACACACACACACACACACACACACACACACACACACACATATATGCGTGTGTAATGATCGGTGTAATCAGAAAGGGGGTCTTATATAAACCGGAGCATCGTGGAAGATTCACTAACATAATTCCAAATATAGAAGGACTTAAGTGAGCAAAGAAAGCCAATTAGACGTGTGAGAAGACATTGTGCACAGTTAAGTGAATTTGAGAGGGGTCTGATCATGAAGCATCATTTGAGAAGGGCATGAAAACCGCAGACTGGTCGATGCACCATGTTGCTAACCTGGGTGATCGTTTAGAATGTGCCGTCAGAACATGTTCAAAGCAGTGGACATGAAAAGGTACCCACATGCGGGGAACCAGTTTGAGAACGACCAGGAAGACGACGAGGCGAGACGTTCAAAGGGTAGAACGGCAAGCGCTAGTGGATCCTACAGTCACTCATTTTACGATACTTTCATAAAAGTAGTTGTTTCACAAACCATTTCTAAATGCCTTGCGGAAGCGAATCTGTAATCCAAGAGCTTCTTTTGTGTGCTGCCTATAACATTGAAACATACCACATATGGGTGTGGAGGTGTCCTGGTGAACGGTACATTTCCACCCACGATAATGTGTGACACACTACCCACACAGCAGGCGTAATGATCTGGAAGACCATAACCTGTGATAGCTGGTCCACTCTAATTGTGATACGTGGAACTTTAACGGGATATCAATATGTTAATGACGTTCTCCGACCCCATGTGGGACCTTTCCTAAACGGTATACCAGGGGCAATTTTTTAGCAAGATAATGTTCGTTGGCATACAGCTTGAGCAGCTCAAGACTTCTTACGGCATGTTCAGATTCTTTCATGGTCCCCGGAGTTGTCACCCACAGAGTATTTGTGGGGCCAGCAGAAACGATAGATGACGCTGTGCCCCTCTGTACATAATTTGGATGTAGCTCTTTGAGATTTGTGGACCCATTTGCGTAAGAATAACATCCGACATTTGATCAACTCAATGCCGGACCGAATTGTAGTATGTATTGCAGCAGGAGGTGGTCCGATGCTCTATAGAATTTGCACTGTATTTGTCTATATATATATATATATATATATATATATATATATATATATATTCCGATCCTCAAACTCGATCGGTTTTCTCAGACGACGTGGCGTTTAGACAGTAATCACAGAGATAGGAAAGTTGATAGTAATCTTTAAATATTCAACAGGATTAATAATAAATTAGTTTTCATCATACATAGTTGAATTCTCTCTCTTAGACTATTTCGGGACTCTTTTTCAAATAAGATTAGTAGTGACAAGTGAAGGGCGTTACACGCTCAAAGTTGTTTTATTGCATTTTCCAAATAAACAATGTGTGACGCTGGGCTGCTCGTGATTTTCTCTTTACTAATCCCGGGGATTTTGTGGTAATTTCAATTGCATAAAACTATTGTTCTTTCCCAACCCAAATAAAGCGTGATTAGATAAATTACTTGAGATAAGAAGTGTGGATGGAGATATTGTCACGTAGAATGCAAGTCAAATAAAGGATACATAACAGGTCATTTGAAAAGTCCCCGGCCTGACACATAGATGGCGCTACTAGAATTAAATCCATATGTTTTTTTAGTTAGCCTTAACCCTCAAAAGATGCGTGTATAAATTTGACAGCTGTCGGAACATTAGTTTGTGAATTATAGCATTTTGAGGGAAGCAACTTTTATTATTGTGAAAAAAATGGATAAAAAAGAATTTCGCATGTTGATAAAATATTGCTTTTTGAAGGGAAAAAATACAGTTGAAGCAAAAAACTTGGCTTGATGCCGAGTTTCTGGACACTGCTGCAGGAAAATCAACCATCAATGATTGGTATGCTAAGTTTAGACGTGGTGAAATGAGCACCGAAGACGGTGGACGCAGTGGACGCCCAAAAGAGGTTGTTAACGACGAAAACATTGAAAAAATCCACAAAATTATTTTAAATGACCGTAAATAGAAATTGAATGAAATAGCAGACACTCTAAAGATATCAACTGAACGTGTACATCATATCATTCACGAATATTTGGGTATGAGAAAGCTCTGTGCAAAGTGGGTGCCGCGCGAGCTCACTTTTGACCCAAAACAACGACGAGTTGATGATTCGGAGCAGTGTTAGAAGATGATCAAGCGTAATAAACCCGAGTTTTTGCGTCGTTATGTGACAATGGATGAAACATGGCTCCATCATTTCACTCCGAAGTCCAATCGACAGTCATCCGAGTGGACTGCACACGATGAACCCGCTCCAAAGCGTGGGAAAACGCAACAGTCGGCTGGCAAGGTTATGGCGTCTGTATTTTGGGATGCGCATGGAATAATTTTCATTGACTACCTTGAAAAAGGAAGGACCATCAACAGCGACTATTACATAGCATTATTGGACCATTTGAAGGACGAAATCGCCGAAAAATGGCCACATTTGAAGAAAAATTGCTGCTTCACCAAGACAGTGCACCGTGTCACAAGTCAGTGAAAACGATGGAAAAAATCCATGAATTGGGCTTTGAATTGTTTCCTCGTCCACCGTATTCTCCAGATCTGGCCCCCAGCGACTATTTCTTGTTCTCAGATCTCAAAAGACTGCTCGCTGGGAAGAAATTTTCGTGGAATGAAGAGGTGATCGCCGAAACTGATGCCTATTTTGAAGCAAAGGACAAATCATACTATAAAAATGGTATCGAAAAGTTGGAGGGTCGCTATAATCAGTGTATCACTCTTGAAGGGAATTATGTTGAATAAAAAGAACTAATTTTGCCAAAAAAATGTGTTTTATTATGGTAGTCCGGCGACTTTTCAATTGACCTGTTAGTTTAATCTCAACTCGAGAACTTTTATTTATCCAAAGTATTAAGGACTATCAATTTGAGAGATAAGAACAATAGAAAATAAGATTTTTTATCTTAGATTAAAATAAGTGAACTATACATGAAGATAATAAGATGAAAATCTTTTCTTCAATTTACAGCTGTGCGAAAACCATATTATATATATATACACGAAGAAAAGAATGCACTTCGCTTCAGTTTATGCTTCCCTGCATTATTTCTCGAGAATAAATATGGCTCGCAGATGGACTTTTTTGTGGGCCATGGTCGAATGTAACCTGCGGATCGAAGTTTAATAGGACGCAGCGAGTGAATGAATATAGGTTTATGGCGCAAGAGCTGAATACTGCTCTTGCTCTATTACCAGAAAATTAGTATCGCTACAATATTAAGGATAGTGATATAAAAGCGAAATAAAATTGAAAGGGAAGCGAGAGGAGATATAGGATAACTATAATTTGATTGAAATTATAGTAATTAATCGTTTATATGTATAGTTATTGGAAATGACGCATGATCAGAATAATAGGACTCGAATCTAATATAATCGAGAAGCGCTTGAATTGTAATGAGTGATTCGGTAAGCTAATACTTTATTATTTGATCGCAAACTAGGATTAACTGAGTTCAGAGGAATTCGAAAGATAGTAATCTTGCATATTCTTTGATAGATAATAAAGTTTTTTGTTATGCTCTGCCGTAACATCAAATAGAGTTTTGAACTTATCGACTGTTTAATTACGCTTTAAGACGACTGTAGAGTTAAATATAAAGGAATTGCGTCACAAGTGTACCATCTTATATCAAGTTACTGGTGATAAGAGGTGCAATTGAGATTTTATTGACATTGGGTAGATTATTTGTGAAATCTCCCTTCCCCTCTTTCCTCTAATACATTTGTAGCTGTTATAAGATTTCATAAAGGAAGTAATTTTATAAAATGTGTGGTTGAAGCAATTAAACGAGTTAACAAAAATTTGCAGATCGCTTCTCATATTTTAAAAAAAAATTCTTCGTGCAGACTGATTCCAAGTTATCTGAAAATCCAAATCAAAGGGGTACGACTTAACGAGACTTCATTGTACCTCTGATCGAGCAATCATGTGTACAGAAAAGTCACAAAAGTTTCCACAGAGCCACATACAAGTTTTAGATGAAGTTTCGCACTGAAAAAAAATCACAAATCTTCATTAAGAGAGATGATCCATTTATTTTTTATTTATTTTTAGATTACTTAAAATATTAAAAGCTCTTTCTGATCTAGAACAATTTTTTTTCTTTCCCCCCTCAAACATATAGAAAATGTATTTACTTCAAATAGTTAAAGAAATATGCCACTTATTGAAGCATCTCGAAATACTGAATGAAATTTTTTTTTTTTTTATCAGACAGAAGCAGTCATTCACTTACAATTTGAGAATGAAATATGAAAATCAGCTGCTTGCGTACATTATACTAAAAAGAAAAAAAAAAATGATCGTAGAATTCATTACCTGATACAAAACATAACCTATTCGTATGAAAACACAGCATGTTTTATATAGGTGGATGCCACAGAAAAAGTAAATAAATGTAATAATCCATGAAGTTCTATAAATAAAATAAACTAAGACCCCTTACTGTGGGGCTTACCTTCGTAAATCGTGATTCAAGAATCAAGTGTTTGACTTTCGTGAAACATTAGAATGAAAACAGTGAGTGCCTGTATAATAAGAGCGAAGAATAAACAAACCATCTCTTGACTTAGAAATTACTAACCAAAAAGAAAAAAACAATAATAAAAAACAATTTACTTTACTTCTGTCTTCCACGCTTTCGGTTTTACTCCCCCCTTCCCTCGATTTTGAAAGCAGACGTGCTAATCGAGAATTCGATTTTGGCGACAAAATGGCTAGTTTGGCGAACAATAAGTTTATGAATTCGTTATTTGAAATCTTGCATAATTTTTTTCACTTCATTTTTTTTTAAAAAAAAATGTCCTTTTATCGTAGGCATCAGTTTTTATAAACGTTGTTTTATTGCATGTGATGCCCTGAATGGGTCAGGTATAAATTGTAGTTTGAAGGTCACATACGATCCTTTTTGCAGCCTGTATCACAGGGTTTATTTTACTTCACAGGGGCATTTTTTTAAGAATAAATGTATAATGTAATGTGTTGAGTTGTCATCAAAGACGAGACCTTCAACATTATGCACCAGATACTAAACAACTATAATAATCAACACGATGATCTGCTTCAGGTGTATCTACTGCAAAGAAGGAGAAGACAGTCTCATTGGATGGGAACAGTTATGGCGACAATTTTTTGGGATGTGAAGAGCGTCATATTTGTTGACTTCTTGGGAAAAAAAAAGAAGGGGGTGAGAGGAATACTAGACAATATTACAGTGAGTTATCTCATTTCCTATTCCTTATACATTATTTTCCATTCCTAACAGTGTCGTAATGTGGATTTCTACCTCTCCCAAGGGGCTGAATCCTTAATTTATCTCCCCTTGCAAATAAATAAAAAAAAAACTAATAGTATCACGTAAAGCAAGGGTGTAATATTAAATTACTTGCAGTTTAATACGTTAAAACGTATAAATAATATTCTACGTTGTAAAACCACAAAGCCCTTCAAAAGTTTAAAAATAAACAAAAACAAATATCTACCTTAGCACTTCTGCATATTCGATGAATCGTATAAAACAAATAAACTTGACTTTACAATAACTAACAAATTTAGGTACACGTGAAACTTTATCGATGTATAAATTAAATAGTATCAACACTGCATCACTCTTCTCAATAAAAATTGTTGAAGAAATTAAAAGTCACCTGCTAGCGCCGTCTCGTCTATGAGTTGTTGAAGGACAATAAAACAAAAATCAAAGCAGATACACTAATTAAATTTATTACGTGGCAATAGCGGATCGAGGCCAGCGGCCCCCTTTTCCAAATTTTTTAAAAAAATGAAATATGTATTTTTAGTTTGAATAAAATATTTGACAAACTTTTACTTAACTTAACATAAATGTATTTGTTTAGGTCAAATCTTGCAACTCTATTTTGATTAAATATTATTTTTTTTTTATTAACGTCGCACTCGAAGCAGCACGAGGGCTATTGGTGAAGGACTTCGTAAAACTCTATTTTGAACCACAGCCAATAGTCCAACTGCCTTGCAATTCTGCAAGGCAGCTCTATATAATTCCGATAGCAATATAGTTATCTGATCAAATGATCATCGCCTGATATTGCATAGAAAATTAACTGATGATCTCTGCCACCCCCCATCTATTCCACCTGGGGCCACAGCCCCCTTGCACCTCATCCCTCCCACGCTACGCTACTGATTCCTAACTTTTCGAACCGCCCTGGTACTAAGAAGGGAATGAAAATTTCGACAATTCAGCATTTTTCAGAAACAGCTTCGGTAATTGAATGCGGAAGAAATATAATATATTGAACAGATTGAAATTACACTTAACATAATGAAGTAATTTATTATGAGAGCTAGCCGTATGAAATGACCATTTGAAAATTCATTTGACTAGGATACATACGTAGGTACGAAATTATATACACATACACACACACACTCTCTCTCTCTCTCACACACACACATATATATATAACTATATATATAATATAGATTCTTCTGTGTGTCATAAATAGCGAACAAAAAATTTTTTTTTTGTCTGAAAGCACTCAAAATTCTTTATAAATTATTTGACCTAATTTCTGCATACATTTAGTTCAGGAAGGATAATAATGATTCTGTAATCTTATAAGATTTAATAATAGTATGCTGCAATTGTAATAGATTTCATATGTTATTACAACATAGTGAGTAATCATAAAACTTATTATCTTGTTAGTATTAAGATAATCGATTAAGGCACATAATTAAGTATTTTGCAGAATTTATTGTTGTAGGTGAATGATAATAGTTTCATAAGTTAATATGAGTTAAATCTAGATGTTTTCCAAAATGACTTTCTGAATATTGTTCTGATTTTAGGTGAATATTTTAGTAATAGTAATTTTAAAGCAATCAAAATAGTGAATTCTGTGTAATAACTATCTCAATAAGTTCTAATCACTTGTAGATATGAAATACTTATCATTTAATTCTTGTAGTTAATTGTAACGATTAAGAATAATTATATTTTGAAGCATACACAGAGTTATGGAAAATGCTGATTATACATGAATAGTAACGGTGATCGGGAGGAGGGATCCCTCCCCCTTTTCAGAGACAAAATTTAATTTTTCTTTAATTTTAGCAGCCTAAAACTAGGAATTATAAACAAAAAATTTAAATAAACCGTGTTGTTTTATAACTTTATTTTCTTTTCCTTTTGTTTCTTGAATAATTAAAAGTTTATTTAATGGAAATAAACAAAGAAAAAAAAAGAATTAAAGAAAGAAAAGAAAAAAGAGAAGAAAAGGAAAAAAAGAAGAAAAGAAATGTCTTCCATCGTATCTAATCGTTCTTCAATTCGTGAGCCTTGGTTAACCGTTTCGGAAATTACTACAGAATTAACTTTTTCGTGATTTTGGTAAATAATCATTTTTTTTCTTATTTATTTTAACCAAGCCATACATTTCAAATTAAATGACTGGTAATCAATTTTGATTTCTCGAATTTCTTCTATTTAATTGTTTATATTACATGTATATTGTTCCTTTGATGAAAGTTATTTTGAATAGTATTAACAAATTTTTTTAAAATAAAATCTTATTGAACAGCAGTAATAAAACAAAACAACAGTGAAGTAGGTATAAATTATTTTAATTAGTTTCTAATTGTATTTTACATCTCTGTCCAAATGCATTCAGAAATCATATCATTCAGAAATCATTTGTTATCAATAAATTCTTTGCCCCTTTCTTTTAATTACCAATCGCCCTCTGTGAACATGCACGTAACATTTAAAAATTCAATATTAAATGCACAGAAATTACCATAAAATTACTCGTAAATAAAATTATAAGTAATTTTAATGAAATATATTAATTTTTAATTGTATATTAACAGGAACGCATTTTTAATCAATGTATAGTAATCGAAGATCTAATTGACATTACTTTCTCTTAAGAAATTTTTATTTAAGTGTTCATTTGCAAAATAATTTCCTGTTAATAATAGTCATATAAGCCTTTATCTACATTATAAAAGAAAGTTTTGTGTATGTGCGTGCGTGCGATTCCAACGAAAAAGCACAGAATCGCGAAATTTGGTACAGCAAACCCTCATTAAATCGAAAAACCTCATTAAAAAATTCATAATTAATAAACGAAGGTAAAAACTGAATTAGGAGGCAAGTTTGTTGATTATATAGTTCTAGAAGCTGTTGCGTCAAATTCTTATTTTTCATGATATGGAATCAGAGTTAGACAAATGAAGATTATAACAAAAATCTACTTAAAAGTGGTGAAAATGCTATAACACGGCAAGACTAAAAGCAAATGAAGAGGGTTCAGGCGGAAAACGTGAAAACAGAGGAAGCGATCGTTGAAAGTGTGATTGATTGGTTGAGTTGAATTTATGGCACTGTGTGAACCATCATGGGATATATTACGCCGAACTCAAAGTGAAAATGTTACAATTTTTCTAGATGAAACAATTTAAAACTCGAGCTGAAGATAGAGAATAAAATTAAGTTTAAAAAAATTACGGGAGGACTTTGGGCCCCGACAGATTTAACGTGCATCAGCCCCTGCTACACGGCGGGTCTGTAGCCGCCAATGATCGAACCCACGACTGAACTAAAACCGCCGGCCACGAATCCGAAGCCATGACCACTAGACTACCACGACCACTTTAAAAAGTAAAAGATATTTGTCTGTGAATTTTCAAAAGACCAAGTCAATTAAATATAGTATATATTATTTAAAATGTTTGAAACGAACAGAGTTAAAGCGAAGCATTTAGTCAAGATATGTCTCATTGTTAACGGGCAAATACAATGACAGCAAATAAGGGAATTTTCTTCCTGCAAGAGGTGTCTATGTGTCCAATTCGTAAGTGTGATAAAGTAACGTCTTGTCTACTACATGCAAATGAAGTCCGATGAGAAATGGTATGTTTTATATGATTGAACTTGTAGGATTAAATTTTTGGAAGATAGTATCAATCTTACCAATGGATATGAAAAACTGCTTAAATATTTATATTTAATAATATTGCAGTTTGGAATGGTGGGAGAGATTGCACTGGATGCAGATTCAGCAGTGCTGTCTACTGTTTCATTGCCTTTGAGTCCCACGAGAGAAGGTATTTCGGCGGCTCGTGGTTTTCCGATCCCGAGGATGGGAAGAGAGTTGATTGTTGACCTTGTTGCGGCAGCGTTGGTTCAAACCCTGGTCCAGTGGGTCTGAAGGAAAGTTGACCGGTCGCTTTTTTCACGCTCTTACCAACCAGGCTGAAAAGACATCTTCTCTGATTGGTTAATTAAGGCCTTTTAACTTCTAACGTTGTTGTAGAAGAGAGTCGCTGCATACTTCCCCTCCAGTATCATTCTGATGATACGAAGAGAGACATTGATTTATACAGAAGGTTGCTTTTTGATTTTTTTCAGCCATTGCCGCAATTGATATTACATCCTCTCCCTGTTGAATTGAGTTTTGCTTGGGACAGTTCCATTCGAGTCATCGGCTGTCTCATGTTGAGTGGCGGGTCTCGTGGACACGTGCGCCAGAGCCAGAATATCACTAGTCGTGATTTGTGTGCGTTTGTCTTAGTTAGACGTACAGAGACAAGTGTTTTGCATCGGGGGCAAATGCAATCAGTAGGTATAGACTGTGCTGCCATCTAGTGTTCAAATCCTGAAGCACCACTTCGGTGGCCTGTGGTTTTCCGACACTGTGGAGGGGGAGAGAGGGTTGTGTGTTTGGTGACCTTGATGCGGCAGCGTTGTTTCGAACCCTGGTCCAGTGAGTCCGAAGGACAAATTAGTGAGCGGATGTTTCAAGAATGTAGGTAATAATTTTTTTAATGTGTCCATGATCAACTGATGATACGAATTATTTGGGTAAATTAATGATTCCAATATAGCCATGGAATTTTTAAAGAACATATAACGGTTTTTTTTTAGATATTTTCAAATGCCTCATTAATAACAGATATCTCAACAGTAAAAATCGAATATAAAGGGTGCAGTTGAAAAGGTAAAGTGAACTGGTTATAAAATACGAGGCACTAACGCGGTTCGTTGCTTTAGAACCGTCGTTATAAATATATTTAAAATAGTGATATTGCTCTGAAAAAGTCTTTAAAAAAGTAGAATGTAAAAATTTTGTGCAGTGAACAATTTTTAAAATTTTTTAAAATCAAAGCTTTGTTCAGACCAAGATGACAAACCCTCATTTGCTTTCATAACAGAGATGTTAGACAAACCATATCCTTCAATTAAAAACTATGCTCTTCTGTGAACAGGAGGAATATAAAACTTTTTTTTGTGCATAATCCATCTAAAAATAAATTTTTATTTTAGAAAGATAATGATTTTGATGATGACGCAGTTTTAAAATGGTATTGATGGGATAGAAATAATCGCTTTAAGTCTGAGGAAGGTACAAAACAGTTCACGTATAAACTCTGGATAGGGGATGTTTGAAAGACCTCAGAACAAAAACTGTGCAGTAAGAGGGACTGTGTTTAGTTTACATAAAACTTATTTTCTGGCTGAGTCGCATACCGCACAATTATATTCTAATTTGGAACGGATGAGTGGATGGTATATACATAACAAACATTTGCGATCAAATCCCCTTGAAGTATGCCATAAAACTTTTGAAATATTGATTGATTTTTCACAACGTTTAAAACATTGTAAGACATAATGAAAATGTGACTGGGGTAGAAAGTTCTGTAGGAAATGAAAACAATTGCGCTTGCCCCCCCGACAACCCCGAAGCTAAAGCTTAGTGTTATTGAAGACCACTTGAATTTTGTGATAAAATATATTGATGAAAACAGAAATGAAACCATACATGGGTGTTATGAATATCTGAAGCATGTGTAATTAAATGTACTAGAAATTAACTCTAAAGGAAGACTACAAGAGTAATTTCTTCAAACCATTGTGCATGTCAGGTTGTGACGTTGGTCTACACGATTCGGTACTTAGAAGTTGCTGAGCAATTCGGTCTCTCCTTTCATCCACATGGAAATGGAGTATTCCAGTAAGACAACTGAAACTCTCACAAGTTGCGGGTTGCAATTATCTGGTTGGATGAGCATTCCTTTGTCATGAATTGGCCACTTAGAAGCCCAAATTTAAATCCTATTGAGCACCTTTAGGATATTTTAGAGAAAGGTGTGAAAGCACATCACCAGCAATCCTTAATGAATTATGAACAGCTCTAGCCGATGTTTCTGTAGAAGGTTTCTACAAACTTGTTGAATCTATGCATCATCGTATGACAGCCATTATCAAGGCCAGAGGAGGTCCAACTCATTATTAACTTGCTATCCTTAATTCAGTGGCATTTCAATATATAAGCGAAATAGAAGTGGAAAGAAAAGAGAAGGGATACAGAGGATAACGACCAGCTGATAGATGTTAAAGACAGAAGAAAGAGAGATCATAATTAATCCTTTATATTTAAATTAGCTGGAAGTGACTCATGGTATCATAAAATTAGGAGTCGAATCTGCAATAATCAAAAAGTGTTTGAATTAAAATAAGTAATTTGATAAGCTAAGACTTTATCAGTTGAAAGTAAACTGGGATTACCTGAGTTAAAAGTGATTCGAGAGCGAGAGAGACAGGGTGATCTTGTTTATTCTTTGATTGATAATAAAATGTTTTGCCCTGATTTTATTCAGGACAAAGCACGTCAATTGGAGTTTGAAGTTATTGACTATTTAATTCGAGAAGACTGTAGAGACTCAATAATGAAGGAAATACGTCACAAAGAGTGGTCATTGAAGTTAAGGCTGGACCGTCTTATTCCAAGTTTTTTTCGGCTTAATACATATCATGTAAGTAATATAATGATTTCATTCTGTTTTGTGCAGCTATTTTCCATTTTGATATGTGTTATTTCAAAATATATGCTCTTATTAATGAACAGTGTTTAGCTATGTACCTTGACACTATTTATAGATTATTTTTTTAATCAGGACTTTCATTAATTCGGATGTCCTGGAGCCTGCAATGAGACCAGATTGACCACATTCTGCTGTAGTACTAGTAGATATCGACTTATATGCTAAAGATGTCGGTTTGTTTTTAAAACCTAAGTAGAGGTAATTTACTCTATTTGGTTTTCTACGACTGGTTAAGAAAGATAGTGATCATATGCTTTCTTTTTCTGTATCGGAAAAATCTGATTTCCCTTTATTCTCGTCAATAGAGAAATGATCAGATTGATCATTTTCATTCAAATCATATCAATTCCTTCATTAGAATGATCACTGAGCTCTGGGAAAAGCTTTCTGATTTCTTTTACAGTAAGGACTAAGAACCAAATTCCTAAGGATCAATTGCAAAATAAATTGGCAAAATCATACCAAGCAAGTAGAGCATTATACGTTAATATCAGTTTCCTATAGCCAACTATCCAGCTTTATTCGAAACGCAAGCCATCCAAAACACTAAATTTATTTTCATCTATATATATCAGTCAAGTGGGCCAGTTAGACCAAGTCAGCTAAAGTGTCACTTTCTTTTTGTTAAGCGAAAACATAATTTTACAAATCTGAAAAATTACAAATTAAAAAAATTTATCTATTTTAAGAATACTTAAAAATGAGATATTATATTTAAAACTCACGGAATCTATGAAGAAATAAATTATAGAAACGGGTCTGTTAGAGATACATTCATGGCAGGAAAATTAATTTTTATTTTACGCATACATGTTTTTTTCTACAGGGTGTCTAAGAACAGGTTTTGTCCAGGTTTGTACATGGTGTACAAACTTGGAATGCAGATAGAGAATATCGTTAAGAATTATGATTACATAGGAAAGTATGGGTAGTAATCGATAGGTGAGCTACAGCATCACCTATCGATTCTGCGTGATGGGGAGCTACATCACCAAAGTCGGCACTTATTGCTTCCTTATTGTAAATGAGATGAATCGTTACACAAACGCTTAGTGTGTGGATATCCACTTCGTCAATTGATTAACCAACGGAAATAGATGCGCAGTGGTTCGATTGTATCGAGAAATATATCCAATGCGGCTCCAACGAAATCACCAAATGTTCGTTTACCAACTTGACTGGACGTTCGCAAGTATCTTGTCTTTCTTCGAGATATTTTTCTGGATATACCCAATGATACCCGCATATACGCTCGACGCGGAATGGGGGTTCATCAAGATGTTTCAACAAGTGGATGGGGTTTCAAAAACCATTTGGATCGAACATTTGAAAACAATTGGGTTGAGTATAGCTGTCCCGTTGTTTGCCACTCCAGATCACTTGATTTATCTCCTCTTGCTTATTTTTTCCTGAAGAGCATTGTAAATTCTGAAGTGGACCTGGTGGCACGAATCTCCATCACTATTGCCACGGTCCGCGAAACACTAGGTATATACGAAAATGTTCTCCAATCATGTCGCGAAGGTATCATGCGCGTATTTATGCCAATGGGCGCAATTTCGAACACCTCCTATGATGCTAGTAAATCGTACATTGTACTCTTTTGAGAGAATTGATGCGTTTTACACTGCTTTCTGTTTAGTGAGTGGTTTTTCTGTGTCTTTGTCTTTTTATTACGTGAGGCTGACGTTACTGCCCATCCATTCCTATGTAATTATGGTTCCTAACGATATTCTCTACCTTTCACACAGGTTTGTACACGAAGTTCAAGGACACTTTGTTTATATAAGGAGACGAAGGCACACATGATCATACAAAACCAAATTTACGGGGAAAAAAATCTTTGAAAAAAATGTTCTATGATCAGTTATCCATCATCAGCAGCAGAAATTATTCAAATTCGTTTATTTTTCAATCATCTAATATTTGTATAGTTATGGCACTAAATTCTTTTTAATGACTTTCCGTTATCTTAGCAGTGATTTTTTTCTTGAAAAGAATTCTTCTGAATCTCAAATTCATCTCTTAATTCATTTCTTTTCTCAAAATGATGTCCTCTAGTGTTTTTTTTTTGTATTTATTCTACTTAATGGATATTCATTTTCTTAGCATTCACTTTTTGAAAAAAAATGAATTCATCTGTATCTCAGATTCATGTCTGAATCTACTTTTTCCCAAAATGAATTTTCATTTCTCAAAAAACGAAGTAATCCACTGTCTTTCTTTTGTGTTTTGGGACTTTATTCGTTTCCTTGGCATTCCTTTTTCTCAAAACGAATTTTTTTATACTTCTTGTGATTCAAAATTTTACAATATATTTAGAAATATTTTTCACCGTATAATAAAACTAACATGAGTTTTTGATTATTTTTATTACTTTAAAACTATTAAAATAAAAAATAAAAAAATGTTTTGAGTGTTTTTTGGAAAACAAATTTTATTATAAATTTCAGCTTTTTTCTTCCTCTCTATCAATGATGTAATTCAAATATCCATGCATGAATATTACTGTAATTACTTTCAAATACCATTTATGTTTAAATTTAAGAATTTTTTTCAAAATATTATTTTAATTTTCAAATTATAAGGAGCAATTTAAATGTACATGGGAAAAAAATGGCAAAACATTTGAATTGCCAAAAAATTACTAGTATTTCTTTTAATAAATATTTGTGTATAATACGTGAACTTTTTTGTTAAAAAAACATTGATACAGTATGTTATGAAGTTCAAAGAAAAATTAGAGATTTTAACATGTATGTCGTATCCCAAAATCCAAGCGAAAGGAAAGTTCAAAGAGATAAAAAAAAAAATGCTTTAAAAAAACTCTACTTCTAGTTCGACATTATTACAAGCAAACAAAATGAATTTACAATTAGTTGTCAATTAAATTTTCAAAACAAAATTGTACTAAAATTTCAATAAAAAGCCACCATTAAGGGAAAAAATATCCGTCTTTCTTGCATAATTTTTAAATTTTATTTATCTTTTTTAAAAATTTATTTCTAATGATGAAAGAAAGAAAAAGTAATTGTCTCTTTTTGCCATTTCCGCTCTCAAATTCCTTTTCTCATCCATGCTTCTACAGGTTCATTTTTTAAAAAAATTGGCGTGATATTTTTTCAATTCCGTCGCCAAGCTTTGTGGCAACCTTTCCTCCCTATTTCTAAATCAGCGCAGATCGCTCGTGGGCCCGAACAAAACCAAGGTAAAAAATATAAAATTCAAAGTATAGGTTTGGGGTTGTACTGGATCAACGTAGGGGTCAAATGTTGAGCAAACATCGGCCACCGGAGCGGTGGTAATTACCAGAGGGGTGGAGAGGGATCCACAGAATATCGTCTGTCGACAACTGGCCGAGTTGGTTCCTCGTTAGCACGGAGGTTTTTTTCTTTCTTTCTCTTTTAAGTTTTTTTTTTTTTTTCGTTCCCTTGAAGACTTTCTTTCCCCCTCGTCTTTCTTATTACCTGATGTTTAGATTTGAGCGGTCTGTTTCTCGGATGAAAAAGAGTGGTGTTTGAGGCAAGGAAGCAACAGCTTATTCAAAACAGCGGATGTTTGGGATTTTTTTTAAATGGAAACATAGTTTTTTCGTTACTGTGTGAGTGTGCTTTTTCCTTTTTTTAAACTTTGGTGAACTTGCTCTTATCATGCGTAGGAAATGTTCATGCAGACATTCTCTCTCTTTTCTTTTTAAACCCATACAGTTCCTAATATAGTTTCTCAAATTCTAAATTTTTAAAATTATAAGTTTTTTAGAAAGCGATCATTAATGTCTCCTCATTTAATACTACTATTATCAATAATTACACTTTCACTTTAACTTTTTTCTAATTTGCGTAACCATTCATAAATGTTCGTCACATTTGAATATTCACTCACGTAAAGGTCTTAGTATAATTTATTTGAATTTATAACGATTATATTCTTTCTCGATCCTGCAAAGTTTAAAAATATAATTATCTTTTTATCAATTACGCTGGAATAGGATTCTCTCACGTATTTCACTTCAACTAACACTTTGAGGTTTTCACATGACGTTAATGGAATAAAGAACCTCTTCAAGTGAATGAACCGTAATTTATGTATATTAAAAAGAAATATTATAGTGAATAGGATTGATGAGATGCATTTATAAACTGCGGTGAGTTTAATTAGAGAAAGTGATTGGAAATTATCAATGAAGAACATAAATGTGCTGGCGAGGAATATAAATCAATAAATATAATCAATCCGCACCTCTGAGCCAAACTTTGGAAAAAAAGTTCGCAAAAAAAGTTAATTTTCATAAATTAAAAATTTAATAAAAAATATAAATAAATAAAATTTAATAATAAATAATAAACTTAATAAATAAATTAAATGAATTGTTAATTAATAATAAATTGAATAAATTAATAATACATTGAATAAATTAATAATACATTGAATAAATTAATAATAAATTGAATAAATTAAT
>BMAW01086093.1:80063-95244 GCA_019974015.1 Nephila pilipes
ATTGAATAAATTAATAATAAATTGAATAAATTAATGATAAATACTAAATTGAATATGTATTAACAATAAATTGAATGAATTGTTAATTAATAATAAATTGAATAAATTAATAATAAATAAATTGAATATATATTAACAATAAATTGAATCAATTGTTAATTAATAATAAATTGAATAAATTAATAATAAATAAATTGAATATATACTAACAATAAATTGAATAAATCTCAATAAGAATATATTAAAGACATTAATAATATATTATTTGAATAAATATTAATAATAAATAAATTGAATAAACTAACAATAAATAGATTCAATGTATAAATAAAGGAATCTTTATTAAAAATGAATAAAATAATAATAAAGAAAGAAAGAAAGTAATATGAAATAAATTGAAATAAGGAATAATAAATAAATAAAAGAATTAATAATAAATAAAATTAATAAATTAATAACAAAGAAATTGAATAAAGAACAAAAATTTATTCGCATAAATTTTATTTAAATAGTCCATTCAATAGTCATATGTGACACACCCGGCCACAGAGTGAACTTTAATGGTGGTTCATATATAACACACTCTACCATGAGATAACGTTTGCGGACGATGCATATTTGCGGACATGCCATTCGCGAAATAGGTATAGGGATAATTTATAGATCTAATGTGCATCCAAAGACATTCGAATAAAGCGAAATATGTATTTTTTAAGCAATTATTTAACTTAAATGCAATTAAGAAATATATTAGTTGGGAAATACAACTAAGAAGCATATTAATAGTGAGAATTAATAATTATTTACCTCCAGCTTAAAATGATTTTTTATGGCACACTTTGCAACGAACTGGATTCGTTATTCGAAAGAGACATCGTGACTCAATAAATAATTAGCCAAGAAAAATCTTCAGCCACTTTATTCTAGCTAAGAATGAGGTAAATTGAAATACAATGCTATAATAAAATATACTATATAGCGTACTTAACCAAATAATATAGCTAAGAGTTCTACTTATTTTAATAACAGCAAATAGTAGGGTTGAATAAACTGGATCCAATTCCTGTGTATACTTCTAGCGTCGGGATTTGAGTAAGAGATGATTTCACACTTCCACGCACCGAAACAGTGTACTCATCTAACTCGCTAATTTTTCTATCGCCTGTTACATCTCTCTAAACCTCCAAATCTCTATATCTCATTCTTATGCAGTAATATTAATTTAAAAAAGTTACGGTTCTGACACAAGACAAAGTTCTCCATTTAAATAACATAGTAAAGAAATCTTAAGACAAGCATCTGAGAACCCGTTACAATTTTATAATACAAACATGTTGGTATTGGACAAAAAACAAAAGCTCCTTTAGAAACACAATTTACGAAGATTCGTCACATTCGAATCCGATTTAAAAAATATCCCTGTGAGGAATCGAAATGGAGTATTAAGAACTAAATGTAGAATAACACTTGGATCGTTTTTTCTTTTTCTAAGAAGTCCATGAGTGTCGCGCCCACCACATCCCCAAAATCATCGCCATAACTTTTCGCGCAATAAGAGCGTCTTTGCCTTCTTTAGGGCAGATTCTCCGGAAGCAAACCATTGTTTTGATTGCTACTAGGTTTCCGGAAACAACTCGACTTATCAATAACTAACTTATGCATCAAAGTGAAATTTGTTTTGGTGCCGTTCACATAAACTCGCCTTAGTAACTCCTTTTGTCCTTAAAACCGGGTAATTTTTGAACCCCCTTTGCAGTCCTTAGAAACTTGCTGAAGTATAAAATAGTAATAGATACAAATATGTGATATAAACTGCACAATAACGTCACTCATTCAGTGACACTGGGCTACATCATGAGTTTCTCTTCAACTGACCATGATGATATTTCATTGATTAAAATGAAACCTCGCCCCAATTGAATGAAAAATGATTCATGCAAATTTTTTGTTGCATTGCGATTTAGGATACCTTTCAACGACTGAAAAAATGTCTCGCCGCAGAATTCCAGCTCATTACGAGCAACTGTCAGAGTTTGAAAGAGGTCGCATCATTGGATTGAAAGAGGCAAGTTGTGCCAATCGGTGAATCGCTCGTCATATGGGTCGATTGGGTGCGGCGATTAAAAGATGCTGGCAAGAATATGGGTGGACAATGGCAGATTTCAGCGTCATGAGAGTAGCGGTCGACTTAGGGCCACAGCAGATCGGGAGGACAGAGTGATTGTCAGATCAGCTGTCACAGCGCCTGACTCATCGTTATCAACCATCAGACGTGCGACCCGCACACGAGTGTCCACCATGACTATTCACAGACCGCTGTTAGAGCGAAATCTACTCTCTTTCCGACCGCTACGCCACCGGCCACTCACGCCTGCACACTGTCGAGCCAGATTATAGTGGTGCTTGGCTCGATCAATGATGGAATGATGCTGACTGGGGATGTATAGCACTTAGCGATGATTCCCGTTTCCGTCTGTGTTCTGACGATCATCGAAGAGTGTCTGGAGACGCCCAGGGCAGCGTGCCAATCCTGCTTTCCCTATTGCACGCCATACAGGCCCTCAACCAGGAGTCATGGTCTGGGGTGCCTTTTCCATGATAGCCGGACCCCTTTGGTCGTCATTAGAAGTACACTTACAGAACAGTGGTACGTCAACGACACCTGTTTTGCTACCGTTCCTTTTACAATACTCAGGCCTTATTTTTGAGCAAAATAATGTCAGACCACATACGGCACGTGTTGCGATGAACTGTCTTACAGCTTGTCAAATACTTCCTTGGCCTACTAGCTCTCTCTCCCATCGAGCACGTATGGGATATGATGAAAAAACGACTGCATTTACCAGGGAATGTTGATGACCTAGCCCGACAACTGGAGCAAATTTGGCAAGAAATACCTCAGGAGACCATCAGGGAGCTTTATCTATGTCTCGTCGTGTGGCAGCTTGCATCCAGGCTAGAGGTGGGTCAATACCTTATTGAGTTCGTTACTTTGTAACTATGTAACTCTGAAATAAATTATTAAATTTTTCTGAAATTTTAATCATTTTCTATTCTGTACATAAATTTTCCTATCAGCTAATTTTTGTTTCCATCGGTTAACTCCTTCTTGTTGCCTCTTTTTTTGTTTTAGAGTGTGTGTATATATATATATATATATATATATATGTATATAATACTTAATGATCACCTATTGAGATATATTTCATTCTAATGAAATTAAAATTAATCTACTAAAATTCCGTCATTTGAATTTCAGATTTGTTGTTTTTCTCTTTGACCACATCCACACCATATTCAAATTTATATTTACCAAAACCTTTTTGCTGCCAAGTTCATAACAAATCCATTTTCCAGACATAATTTTTTGACAATTCCACTGCGAATTTTATTCTATTGATTCTCTTATGTGATACATTCTAATATAGTTTCTTCTCCTCTTCATTCTAATTCTAATTTTGCTGCCTAAGTTTAAATTAGTATTTGAGGTTGTCTGGGTTTCTTTCTCATAGGGAATGCAAATAAAAAATGATTTAAAAAGTAACTTTTCATTTCATACTAACTGAATTACATCAAAAAGTTGAATTTTCCTATTTGTTAAATACTTTCCGCTAACTTTATGATAACAACTACACACACACGCTCTCGGACTTATTAACTTATTTCAAATTGGGTAATTTTGCAAGTAATATAGTTTCACAAAAACAATGTATTTACATAAGTGAACTTGATGACATTAAATTATATTTTGAAGTTTTCAAATTTGTTCGAAATTAGGTAATTTCAGTAAATAACCTATTTTCGTGACAACAATAGTATTTACATTGGTATATGTAAATGTTACAATGTGAAAACGTCAGATACTGCTGTAATGTTATTAGAAGTGAAATATAAGAATACTGAACGATGTTCGGTAAATAAATTAATTAAGTTTTTGCAAAAATGGAGATTACAGTGATAAAAATATATCGATATTTGTTACACCATTACTTAGTTTATAATGAATCTGTTATTTGCTATCAAGTTCTAAAACTTTATTAGATACGTCTTGGAAAACTCTGCATTAACTATTTTGTACAGCTGCATGCAACTAAATCAATTTCGACCCCCCCCCTCCAATCTCAACAAATAATTTCAAAAAGTTTTATAAAGTTCTTTTTATTTAACTTGCTACTAATGATTTCACCGATATTTTAATTTTTTGAGACTAATGATTGTTAAAATCGAATTCCTTTTGCAAAACAGTGACTCATTCTTTCATTTTTATCACGATACTGAATCTCATTTTTAAGTAAAAGTATGAAAAAAACATTATAGTGACATCATTTTTCTATACGTTCTTAACAACTGTAATTGAACTTAAATTTTGTTTCTGTTTTCTCAGTACTTTTGTTTTCGCAAAGAGCTCTATTGCCTATATTTATTTAGTCTTTTTTTTTAAATATAATTCGCTAAGATGTTTACTGTAAAATTTTTTAATTCTTTACTCAGGAATTCGAGTATTTTGATTAGAGCTTTCTTTGTTTAACGTTAAAAAATGGAATTAAAACTCAAAGAATTTTTTCAGGAGAGAGGGGTGAGGGAAATACTTCAGCTGTGATATTTTATTTCGGCTTTATAATCACTCAGAGGGCAGCATATTTTTTAAAAAGCGTATTTCTGTTTGTATAAAATAATTTTTTCCTTGCAATGTGTTCTACATATAATCTCCTATACTTTTATTCCAAAATTACTTCTAATTTTTGCATTTAACTAAATCTGTTTAAAAATATTATATATTTCTAAATTTTCTAGAACATAACGTAATGATATAATATATGTATTATGCTTAAAAATTGTTAAATTCTGTACAATTAGGAGAGTTTTCCCACCCCCAAATGTCCCCTCCTCCTAACTTAAGTTTTTTAGATTATCCTTCTTCATATTAGCTTTTGAAAAACAATTTTCAGTAATTTTTTAATTTTATTTGCCTGAAAAAATACTGTAAGATGTTACACACACACACACATACACACACACACACACACACACAAGTGTGTGTGTATTCGCAACTGTGTCAACGGTATACCTTTGACTCAAAGTGTATCTTTGTTGTTTAATGAACGAAGATTGATACCGTCATCCCTTAGATCAAATCGAAATGATTTGGCACAGTTTCAGTTAGAATTTTTTTTTTATCGGAACCTTTATTTTAATACTAAATACTCTAAGTCAAGTAAAATTAAAGTAATTCTAAAGGGAAGTTTTTTCGAAAGCGTATTAATCATTATTGTGAATTGAAGTACTGATTTTTTATCTTTTTCTTTTTAATCAAAACTACTCCTTTAAACTTGCTTGTCATTTAATTTTTATTAACTAAATATTATTAGAGGAAGTACAAAACATTTTTGGAATGCAATATAAGAGGTCAAATAGGTGTAAAAATCGTTTTAAGGAGATTTTTTTTTTTTTTTTAAAAGAAGGAGTTTTCATTTTTTATAGGTGACAAAGGAAATGACGATTCTGTGTTTAAATGCTCAATTTGTAATGGAGAACTATTCAAAAAAATTTCATGCAGCAGAAAAATTTGATTCTAAAAATTTAATTAAATGTAAATTTAAAGTATTAGAATTACTATGTTATTTTAAGAAAATAAAGTCGAATGGAGCAGGCTTGATTTTTTTTACAACTCTAATCACCACATCCAATGAAATTCCATTTGTACTTCTTTATTAAAAAAAAATAATTGGTCACTTTTCACAATGCATGTATTCGCAATTAATGAATGAGAAAAATACAAATATTCAGAAGCAAATATATATATATAACTGGTATCGTCTTCTATCTACAAGAAAATAAAAAAAAATTTAACAGACAATTTTTTGTAAAAAATTTAAGATATTTATTCAAATCTAGCTATTTAAATAAAATATTAATAATTTGTATAAATATTTGCTTAGCAAACTTGGAAAATGTTAAGCAATAATTACTTGTTTTCCTAATTTTCCCAATTTTAACAGTGTTCTAAAAATTAATAAAGTAATTATAATTTAAGCAAATCTCAAAGAATCTCAAAACAGCAATCATATTTTTTACTTTTGATAATTAGCATTCCTTATATATTTTTTTACTTTTGGGGGATTTCATTATTCTATCAGTTGCATTAAACAGAACAGCCTGCCACGCCATGTGACGTTATTAATTTGCAATAGTTTACAAACGCAATAGTAATAAAATGTTTAGATAGTTACTATATAATTGCCTATACTTAAAATCTGACTGCAACAACAAGCTGTATGTTTATTATTAGAAACTATAATGTTATGGAAATTTCATGTATGTGTTTCTTCTAAATTTATACTTCTTTTTTTATCACGAGTATTACATACATGTAAGCAAAATAATTGTTGAAAGTAGTGATTGATTACCTTAAGGCTTTTGTTTTAAACATTGTGAACTATGTATTACAAAAACATTCGCAATCAAAGAAAAAATAGTATCTATTTTAGAGGAAAAGAATAAGAATAAACAATGCTGCATTTTTGATAAGGTGGAAGAAATGAGGGAAAAGTTGTTTTTTTTTTCTACATTTGCAAATATTTACCGTCCCAATCTCCAGCAACTGATGGAAAATGGCAGACAATAGCTAACAGCTGATGTGTGGCATTATCCATTCGCTGGCGCCTATGAAATCATTCCCAGCTCGATTAAAGTCTATATTCCTCAGCCTCCTAATGAATAAAATTAATTACATAAAAAGAGAGAGCATACGGAATGGGGAAAAGATAACCCTGATTTATTGCCTTGAGCGGATTAGAGGCTTGCATTGGGGAATCGATATTAAGGTTAACGCGAAAGAAGTGGGCGAATGGGAAATGTTGAAGGTACTGAAATGATGCGTTAAGTTATGATAGAGATATCTAAGTGAATAAGCATTTTTTTCCTTCACGTTTTGAATCTCTGATAAACTTACTTTCACTGTACGTAAAACCCTTGTACGTAACTTACCTCATTCCGAATGAAATTGATATCTCTAAAGAATGATCGATTGATGGGAGACAGGATAAAAAAGTTTAAAAAAAATTTATAAATAGCAAATTTTTTTTAGATTAGACAGTTTTTAAGTCATCGTCGTTTTTTCACAGTAAAAGAATTTTCAGAGACTACTCGTTGTAATTAGAATAATGTTTCTCATAAAGAAATTTTTAAAATTCAAATTGAACCTTTATTTAACGCTACAACATTTTAAAATTGCATTTTTATTGTATTACTTAAGGCTCTCAGAAGTATTCTCTGTGACGTCAAAAAAAAAAATGGCCTTTCGCGTAGAAGTTTTAATTCTGAAATTTATAGAATTTTTAATGAGTCTGATGTCATTAAATGCATTCAAGTAAAACGAATGTACTGGGCTTCTCATATTGTTAGAATGGATGAGAAAGTTCCAGAAAAGAAGATTTCTGTTGCAGAAAAAGAAAAAAAAACAAAATACGACGGCGCTTGATTCTGTTGAATAGGATTTGAAGGTGATTGGGGAAAGGAACTGGAGGAGGCTAAGGCAAAAAGCAGGTAATTTTGGAGGAATCTTCAAAATAAAGCCTTACCCTATCTCGGGCTGTTAAGTCAAATATGATGATGATTATATTATTTAAAATAATACAAGGATTTTTTTACTATACTGATGATATATTCGAAACAAGGGAAGTAACATTTTTTCCTTTCCCGATTTATGATTCATATCAAAAACCTGTTTGTCAAAGTATTTTTTAATGTTTAAATATATTACAGTAAAGTTCCTTTAATCCGACACGTTCGAGATCACGGTCAGGCCGGATTAGCAATTTTACCGGATAATCGAATGTTAATGTAGTTTTAATGGAGATACCAAAGATAAATAATTCTAGATAAAAATGTAAAAAATTAAAAGATGTATATAGTTGATTACGCCTATTCTGAACCTGTACAGACGATACATATATCTGACAATGTATTTCATCATTCTGGCAACTACACAATTAAATCCAACATAGAACATGAATTTAATTGAATATTCTTGCAGAGGTAAAAAAACTTTGCTCGAAAGGAAAATTATTACAGCACAATGATAGTTAAAAGAAGTTGGGTAGCTACTCTAGTCACATTTTTATTAGCTCTTTAAGAACACCTAATGGGTCTCAAAAAACATTTTACTGTTAAACAGTACGCTGTATGTATACTGTTGTAATATTGCACAGACACGATACGTAATCAGCGAGAAAACAACAAGCATTATTCTGAAATAAAAACACAATAACTATTGAGCGAAAATGCGAATAGTACTCTATTTCAAGTACTATTCGCAGGTCAAGTGTAGGTCAAGTTTTTAAGTACGAGAGTCGTTCAATAAGTCCTTAGAAAATCCAAGAGATGCCTCTCGTAGCATCGAAAATAGTTTGCTTTTGGTAAGTATCATGTCTCCCTAAACAGCTGTCTAAATCTCCCTTACTCAAATTCGTGATCATGACACCCTTCCGCACCTCAAAATTCTTAGTCATAACAATTCCGGACGATGAGATCATCCTCGCCTTCTTTGGAGCAGATTCACCGGAAGCAACCGATTGGTTTAACTGTTGTTTGGTTTCCGGTGATTTTCGATGAATCCATTCATCACCGATGCTGACAACTTGACACAGAATGACGTCGACAACTCGACGCTGCAGAAATCAAATTTTGATTTGGCAGCAAATGACTACCAAATCAAAACTAATTTATGATTAAATGTCTTATTTATTTCGGTTCCGTTTAGCAGATGGCAGCACCCGATGTTAATAACAATTTACTTTAATATGCCATCTGTCTTCAAATACAAGTACTTTTTGAATCACTTTCGTAATACCCGGATCTCCGCGAAAAAATCCGATAGCGAACGTCTCAATCAGCGCCCAATTATAGAATGTGCCAAACATAGAATTCTTGATTAAAGAGAGGTTACTGTGGCAGAAAAATACGGAAATACACGAATCCAAAATATTTTGAATAGATAGAGAAAGAGAGAAATACCTTTTTTTAATATTATATAAAGATTTTTCAGACACACCAAAATTTGCAAGCAGCCACCGCACATCATACCCACACAATTTCAAGCAGATAAAATCTAACGAAAATAAAAATCTTCAAAAAATTTTGAGCCTCATTTTTTCGTTCAAGAAATTAAGTAATAGAAAATCATATTCGTACTTTTTCGTTTAAGTCACCAGTTAACAAAGTGTCTACCAATTTCTTAATGATCAAGGCCTTTAAATTTGCTTTTTCAATTAAAGGGCCACCTTACAAGATTCCTAAGATTTACATCTAAATAAATAAAAAAAAAAAAAAAAATTGCAATTGTGATTGTTTTTAAAAGTCGCACTGAGAACCCATTAGGGTTATTGGCGGCGGACCTCGTAATTTTGAACCTCTGTCAAGTGAAAAAACATTGCTTCGTTCCGGTTGCCATCTGCGTACTTCTTCATTTCAGGCCCCCCCCTCCAATCTCAACCAAATAATTTCAAAGGTTTTACCAAAGTTCTTTTTTCAATTGCTTGCTACTAGCTGGCGTTCACCGATATTTGAATTTTTTTGGGACTAGTAGTGCTAAAATCAGATTCCCTTTGCCAAAACCAGTATCATTTCTTTCATTTTATCCCGCGATACCGTCTCATTTTAAGTAAGTATAGAAAACATTATAGTGACATCATTTTCTGCCGTTCATACCTTAGCTGTAAGTATTGAGCAAGAATTTTGTTTCTGTTTTCTCAAGTACTTTTGTTTTCATAAAGGCTCTGTACTCTCTTTATTTAGTCTTTTTTTTAAATATAATTCCTTCAAGATGTTACTGTAAAATTTTAGTGCTTTACTCCAGGAATTCCAGTATTTGATTAGAGCTTTCTTTGTAGCATTAAAATGGAATTAAACTCAAAATTTTTTTTTTTTTTTTTTTTTTTTTTTTTTTTTTTTTTTTTTTTTTTTTTTTTTTTTTTTTTTTTTTTTTTTTTTTTTTTTTTTTTTTTTTTTTTTTTTTTTTTTTTTTTTTTTTTTTTTTTTTTTTTTTTTTTTTTTTTTTCGCTTGTACAACACAGACACACACACACACACAAAGTGTATTATACCTGTGTCAATGGTTTATTTGACTCAAAGTGTATCTTTGTTGTTTAATGAACGAAGATTGATGCTGCAAATGTTCCTTAGATCAAATCAGTGATTTGGCACAGTTTCAGTTAGAGATTTTTTTATCTGGAACCTTTATTTTTTAATACTAGAATACTCTAAGTCAAGTAAAATTAAGTAATTCTAAAAGAGTTTTTTTCAGAAACATTAATTAATCATTATTGTAGATTAGTACTGATTTTTATCTTTCTTTTTTTAACCAAAACTACTCCTTTAAACACTTGTCATTTTAATTTTATTAAATATTATTAGAGGAAGTACAAGGCTTATTTTTTTGGAATGCAATATGAAGTCAAATGGGTGTAAAAGAATCGTTTTAAAGTTTTTTTTTTTTAAGAAGGGAGTTTTCATTTTTTTATCGTGTTAAAGGAAATGTGATTCTGTATTTAAATGCTCAATTTGTATGGAGAGCTATTCAAAAAAAAAATTTCATCAGCAGGAAAAATTTGATTCAAATTTAATTAAATGTAAATTTAAATTATTAGAATTATATTTATTTTAAAATAAAGTCAGATGGGCAGAACACAGGTTTTTTACAACTCTAATCACCACATCCAATGAGACCATTTGTGCTTCTTTATTAAAAAAAAAATAATTGGTCACTTTTCTACAATACGTATGTTACCAATTAATGAATGAGGAAAAATACAAATATTAAAACAAATAAATATATATATATATAACTGGTATCGTCTTCTATCTACAAGAAATAAAAAAATTTAACAGACAGATTTTGTAAAAAAATTTAAGATATTTATTCAAATCTAGCTATTAAATAAAATATTAATAATTTGTATAAATATTTACTTATGAAACTTGGAAAATGTTAAGCAATAATTACTTGTTTTCCTAATTTTCCATTGTAGTGTTCTAAAATTAATAAGTAGTATATAGTTAAACCGTCTCAAAGAATCTCAAAACAGCAATCATATTTTTAGCGCGATAGTGGCATTCCTTATATATTTTTTGCTAGAGTTTCATTATTCTACCTTCGCCCGCTTTTGCTTATGCAGCCAAAAAAACGCATAAAACCGCGCAGCGAAAACAGCGCCCATACCGCGCGTAAAACGCGCGCGCGCGCCAGCTGCGCACTTTGCTGCTCGCTGGCCATGCCGTAAAACTTTTGGCAAAACCGCCTTTACCGCAAACGCGCACACTTAAGGCTCTCAGTATTCTTGCTGACGTCAAAAAAAATGGCCTTCAGATGAGTTTTAATTTGAAATTTGTTAAATTTTTTAATGGAGTTGATAAGTCACTAAATGCATCTGCAAGTAAACGAATGTACTGGGCTTCATATTGTTAGAATGGATGTAGAAAGTCTCGAAGCAGTTTCTGTTGTAAGAAAAGAAAACAAATACATAATAGACAGCCTTGATTCTATTTAGAACAGTTTGAAGGTGATTGAGAAAGAGACTGGAGGAGGCTAAGGCAAAAGCAGGTAATTTGAGGAGATCTAAAAATAAAGCCTTACCCCATCTCGGCTGTTAGCTCAAATATGATGATGATTATATTATTAAAATAATACGAGGTTTTTTACTATACTGATGATATATTCAAACAAGGGAATGTATTTTTTTGTACGTCTATTTCATATCAAAAGCCTGTTTATCAAAGTATTTTATGTTATATATGTGTACAGTAAAGTTCCTTTAATCCGAAGCATTCGAATCACGGTCAGGCCGGATTAGCACTTACCGATAATTGCAAACGTTAAGTTTAATGGAGATCAAAAGATAAATAATTCTAGATAAAAATGTAAAAATTAAGAAGATGCTTACCATAGTTGATCACGCCCATTCTAGAACCTGTACATTGACGATACATATTCTGACAAATGGTATTATCTACATATCATAAACCACATAACATGATAATGAACATGCGAAACTCAATAAGAATATACACACTAGTTAAGGGTAGCACTAAATTTATAACTTTAAGAATAATTTGGTAAAATACTGTCAGTTGGAATGTGAATATTCAGACGACGTAATCATAAAAACATATTTATCTGAATAAACAAACTTTAGTAAGCGAAAGTACTCACTTAATCTATTCGCAGGCATGCAAGTTTAGACAATAAAGTTCAAAAATAAGAAGCTCTCGTCGAAATATTGCTTGAACATACTCAACACTACAAATTCCTCATGATCATTCTTATAATAGTCACAATTCATACGAGAATCCTGCATGATTCACGACAACCTTATTATGTTGGTTTCCCTAAAGCATTTTGATATATCATTGCTAGATGCTGCAACTGGTAATGAGTCGCATCATCACGTGTGGCAATTATAAGTATGCACAGACCAACTGGCGATAAACTATATTTCGGTTCGAGCAGACAGCACACACTGATGTTTCAATAACAATACTTACATTATCTGTTTGCGAAATGCAAAGTACTTACTACTTTAGATACCACTTTCAAGCAAACAAGTTCCGTACGACGCCATCAGCCCCAATTAAGAAGTCCTAAGCATAGAATTTCTGATAAGAGAGTTACTGTGGCAGAAAATGCGAAATAACAGAATCCAAAAATATTTTGAATAGATGAAAAGAGAAATACCTTTTTTAATATATATAAAGATTTTTCAGACACCAAATTTCAAGCAGCCACCGCCAATCCTTACCCACAATTCAACAGATGAAATCTAAGAAATCTTAAAAAGTTTGGGTTCATTTTTCGTTCAAGAAAATTAATAGAAAATCAATATCTCATTACTTTTCGTTTTAAGTCACCAGTTAACAAAGTGTCTACAATTTTAATGATCAAGCACCTTTAAATTTGCTTCTTTTCACATTAACCTACCTTACAAGATTCCTAAGATTTAATCTAAATAAATAAAAAAAATTGCACCAATTGTATGTTTTTAAAGTACTGCAGGACCAATAGGTTATTGGCGAGGACCTCGTGGCATTGAACCCTGGTCAAAAGAAACAATAATGTCTGTAGCTGGCCCTCTTTTAAGAGCTTCCTCCATCACGAGAATGGAAGCTAGAACCTGACCGATATTTACACGTGCATCAACACATACGGTGGGGCCTTGGTGGACTACGTTTCTACCAGTCACTCCACGAAAATGCACCTTTGACCCTGGAAGCCACACCAGTTTTGTTACCGAGGACAGATAATAAAATAATAAAACACGGGCTTTCTAAAGAATACTAGAAGCTCATGCTTTTTTTAATTTTAATAGATGGAAAGCAAATTTTTGAGATATACGTTATTTAGGTATTTTGCAGATATCTGGTAAAAGGCAAAGAGTTCAAATAGTTAACAACTGGCTCATTGCCTCATGAGTAATCTTAGTGTCAGAAAACTATATAACGACTTGTTGTTTATATTATTCTTCACTAATTAATAGCTAAAAATATTAAGAACTTAATGGCAGAACTAAAATTCTATGTTCAGAAAGCAATATATTATTAGTAAAAAATGCTATTTAACATCTGAGTAAAACATAAATAACTATTATTTAAAATATTTCCATATGGGGTCTTTATGATTTCTTCATTATTCCTGGTGATTGTGTTTATATGTCTTATCATTAACCGCTTTTCATATAGAAATAGGAGTATCATTCTTTTTGAGGATTAGAACCAATTGATTAATAGTAACCATGGTTGATACTTTGATGACAGGTGGTTTCTTTATTAAAAATGTTGTGTTCTTGAAAAACGTGATTTTTATGTTACTTTTGAGTAATTGTCTTTGACATGTTTTTAGTCTTTCGAAACTGGGAAGAGTTATTATTCTGTGAAACTGTTGAGAGATTAATCATTACAAAGATAGTAAAAAATATTTCCTACACGATTGTAAATTACTTTTAATGCGTTATTTATTTACTTTTGTAGAAAGTGCGATAGATTTTAATAGACTTTTTCAATTCGAGATATCTTTAAAATACGCATTGTATTGATCGTAATTTTAATAATTGTTAGTTGTAAAATGTACCGGAATTTTTTGGACATGGTTTTAAATTCAATTATATCAACTGGCTCCACTGAACTTATAAAAGTAATCAGTTCTACTGGACAATGGTGCAGACAAAGATTTATCTAGATTCCAATATCTTTTGGTTATATCAAGTTAATCCTTTAAATAAGCTATACCACCAGCTCTAATAGGTAGCCTTTTTTGTACACAGCATATGTTACTGGCATCACATGTTCAAAGTTCATGTTTTCAGTTTTCATATATAATTTATTCTAGTTTTCTTTCCTAATACATAGGGCATTACTCTGTGAGACAAAACTTTTAGAGTTGTAACACTCCTATATTTCTTTAACAGGACTACTAAGCATACCTATTAGTGACGTTAAGAATGAGACCTCTTCCCTTCCTTGGTTATTGTGCTTGTGTATGGAGTGTTGATATCTTATATGTATTTCTTGTAAGTATTTTTGTGATGTATTCGTGAGCTATGACCCAAAAATAAAAGATATTTTAAATCAACCGAGGATAATATCTTCATTCGATACCCCAAGTACATTTCCTCAATACATGCGACGTCAGAAATTCCCCCCTTTTCTTTTTACTTTATCACCTTTTGTACTTCTCCTTTTTTTTTCTTTTTTTGTACTATATAATATAGATTTAATAAAAGTTTCCTTAGGTAATTATTTACATTTCATTTATTTTGGAAAGTTAAGTAGCTGTTTATTAAAGTAATTTATTTCCTTATAGTTCCACACACACACACACACACACACCTCTTTTACATTCTTGAATTTCTTGCCGATCGAAATGGGACTAGTTTAAGACAATGAAATTCTTCTTTGAAATTCCAGCTACTGCTAATAATGTTGGAAGATCCATAGATTTTACAGAATCCATCCTGCTGATCATCTGCAGAAGTATGTTCCGACGATGATTTCAAAGAATGGACTATTTAGCGAAAGTGATAGGAAAAAATCTAACTGTTCCACAAGGTTTTCATTTCGCGGCCTCCATGCATTCATGAATCATTCTTCATTGAACCAGAAATACTAAGTTGAGGAAGAAAATAGAAACGCA